>JANHJO010010993.1:98794-115970 GCA_032468235.1 Pseudoxyrhopus heterurus
CTTTAAAATGCAATTTTCTGGCCAAATTCTGATCATTATAGAAGCAGCAGCTGTTTCTTTTAACTTTTGGTATGTTATATTCCCAAAAATCCTTATCGTTGTCATTCTTAAAATGAATTGAAACATCTCTTGATGAATGATAGGGTAGCAAGCATTTCTTGTAAGTTTGCTTTATGGAATTCAGCCAACATTGCATGAGTGAATTTCTTGGGAACCTGTTTGAGCAGGTTTACGTGGATGCCTGAAGATTTCAGGGAAATAAGAAATTTGGTTGTCTTGGGCTTTCTGTTTTGCTGGTGTAAAGAAACCAAGAAGTGCAAACCAAACTATTTAAACGTCCTGTTCAAAGAATGAGAATAAAGCAAAAATGCTTCATTTATTCATATAGCCACAAAAAGAGAGTACTCTTTAGTCCCACATGTGAGTAATCCATCTGTATTAGTTTCTCCTGGAAACCATATCAAATCTTGGAATAAATGTTGTCCCTCTTCCCACTATACTGACCTCTATAATGCTGTTTGTAACAATCTACAGTCTAATAGAAAGTGTGGGTTTATTTGTTAATCAAAAACTGTTGTTGTGAATGCAGAATGATCTGTGTAATTCTTTTCAGACTGACAGAAAATATGTTAATTTTAATGATCCCTTGCAATTTTATAGCCAGATTTCCTCTTAATAATGAGGTATTTCGATAGAAGTAACATAAGTTGCATTTTGGCACACCTAAACAGATCTCTGCCATCGTGTTCCCAAGAGGACTGCTGTTGCTTTATCTCGGTTCCTTTTTAAATCACTGACGAAGCTATTTAGATTTTTTTTTCTGTCCTCGTAAAGCTTATGCTAAGTTTTTATTTTATGAAATTCATTGCTTTGGTCTTTTGAAAAAGAACAGATTGCTAGTTCATATTTTCTGCATCATAATTATATCTATTTTTGGTTCATTTGTTCATATCTTTGTTCTGCCTAAGATGCTTGTGACCTTGAAAAAGTTGTTGGGAAATGTGTTCCATGCAACCTTCAGTTTCTCTTTTCAGATGGATACTCTTTGTACAAAGGATGTGCAAACTACTCTATGCCCAAACCATAATAAAAATCCAAGATTGAACATTTCCTTTTTCAGAAGATATGCAGATATAGGCGATGGCAGGGAATGGAGCAAAGGAAAGAAAGGCCTTGGGGAAATTAAGTGGCAGACAGGCTAGTAAGATATGCTGCACAGCAGTGGGAGGAGGGTTGGGAACATCTGGGTAATTAGGTGGATGGAATTTGCCATGCTGCAATCATGTCCTTATTGATTAGACCTTTGGAGTGAGGGACAAAGGACATAAACCAGTCCATTTGGCAATGGTAACAGATCAAGGGAGATTCAATACTGAATGTATCTCTTGTTCCCTTAATCCTTGACCTGTTGTCAGTCTTAAAATGAGAGTTTCCTCTTTGGAAGACACGAAGGTCTAGAGCAAATAAGCTTTACAAAGAACAGATGCTATCAATGTAGAAGGCAGGTATCCTATTTTGGCTGACAGTGATCTTGTCTTCCAAGCAATTGCCATCAGAGACCTTTGCTCCAGTATTCATTCTGGCATTAACTACATTATTACATGCTACCAAGAAAATGTGTTTCTGTGAAGTCTAGACTCTAGACTGAGATTTGTAAACAACTATAGCATTGCTATGTATAATTTGTGGGGATTTTTTTCCTTATTAGAAATCTAAATCTTAATTGCAGCATTCTGGTGAGAGCTCAAGAAGATAGCTCACAGGAAACCTGTTCTGTACCAGTTGTCTTAAGGACAATATGCTCAACTAAGAGCTTTCTATTTTGTTTGTGCTATGGAGACAACAAAGGGGTTTCATAGCCAAAAGGTTTATTTTATATCTTAGTTTACTTTCCCGCTTATTTTTCTTCATTAATCCATTTGAAATTTGGTAGCTAAAAATATTTCTTGAGGTTTGTTCAGATACAAACATGCAGAGAACATCTCAAATTGAGCTGACAGCAAAAAAAAAAAAATAGTACCACACTTTGAAAAGTTCCATTTTTTCTTGGTCTTAATAAATGCACCGTGACTAAACATAAGTTGCTGCATACAATGATTTTAATTTCTAACTGGCAGAGGTTTTTTTCCCCTTTTGACAGGAGGAGTTAAGCTTGGCTTAGGAGATTTCATTTTCTACAGTGTTCTTGTTGGCAAAGCTTCAGCAACAGCCAGTGGAGATTGGAACACAACTTTAGCCTGTTTTGTAGCCATTTTAATTGTGAGTATATTTCTCCTTCCCTTTCTTGTTTGATGTCATAACTAGTTAAATTATGTAATAATGCTCTTTCTTAGAAATTGTTTAAACATGTCAACTGGACAACTTCAGGGGTTTTTTCTTGCAGGTTTTTCTTTCTGTTTTTTTTAATGAATTATACAATATTTCCAGCATAGATATATGATAATTCCTCTTATCCCTCTGAAATTTGATAGATAGATGATAGTTTCTGTATTTTATCTCCACTTTCACAAGAAAAAGGAAAGTAAAATCCTTGTCAGTTCTGACTAGAAAAATACCATTCTCTAATAAGAGGTTGTAGAAAATGTTCAGCCTCTCCGAGAAGCATCCATTCTAGAGAGATTGCTAGTTGCTTGATTGGAATGATGCCCAGACTTGAAAGTGAAAATCGGAAATCTAACTCAGAGAAGGAGGGGTGAGAGAAAGAAAGCTTTCCTCTCTTACTCTTTTAACAAGCAAAGTCACAGGAACTGACCTATGTGCAATCCTTCAGGCTAATCACTATACAAGACCTCCCAGTGAGGCAGAATTGTAGAACTTGGAACAATGTACCTGATGCTCAGAGTTGGTCATAAGCTTTTTAATATTGTCAGGTACTTCTGTCAGGAATTTCTTGAAAGACATTAGGCAATAACAAGTTTGAACAGATTTGTTAATGTCTCTTTCTTACTATTTTGTCTTGAAATAATGGTGTTTTCCTAATAAAAGAAGCCATAAAAAAACTAGACACATCAGTGGTGTAGGATATCTAGGTTCAAAGGGAAAGGCACAAGAGTTCCAATTGCAGACACCATTTGCTTAAGAGGACAGTAGCTAATTCCTGTGCATTTGGAATTGCCAAATTATTTTCAATAAAAATAGAATTTCATACAAGGAGCCTAATATTCTGCATGGGCCAGTATTGTCCAAAATTACTAAACCTCTTGCTACTCATAATGAAAATGTGGTTACTAGTTGTCTGCTTGTAGCAGAAATGTCTACATACGGGGTGGTAAAAGAAGTCACAATGCTAGGTATGATTTAAACTCTCTGTCTTTTTAATATGAGTTGTATATATCATACACACAGCTGTGCCTGCCATCTTGACATACATGCAGATGACCCCTGGCTTACAGTATGATAAAAACTAAGCATCCATTTTTATAAAATGCTTGGTGAGTTCCTCCTGAGGTTTAGAGGAGAGAGTCTTTTCTCCCCATTATCATGGAATTTCTTACAGCGAATTGGGCATCTCCATCTTGTTGGTTGAAAAAAAATGGTTTTCTACCCACTAAAGACTCCTGTTTCTCTCCAAATCCCTTGTTAACAGGCTCTGCTATTCAGCACAGTGACAGAGGTGAAAGAATGGTAATGTGGTTAAAAAATCTGCCTCATAGCAATTTTGAGTGGCAATTTAACCATCTTGATTTTCCCACCTAGTTTATGAATAATCCTTGTTGGCAGTTAGTTTATCTCTGAAGGACATCCAGGGTAGATTGCTGTCTCTGTAAGCAGGCAACTATCTAATGTTTTTCTTCCATACTGTATAACTTATGTGTGTGTTTTCTCTTTCTCTGTCTCTTTCTTTGTCTAGGGCCTGTGCCTTACCCTCTTGCTACTTGCCATTTTTAAAAAGGCCTTACCAGCTCTTCCAATTTCTATCACATTTGGGCTAGTTTTCTATTTTGCCACAGATAACTTGGTGCAGCCTTTTATGGACGAATTAGCTTCCCATCAGTTTTATATCTAGTACCTTTTCAGCTGACCACCTGTGGACATTTTATTGAATTTAGCAAGTACAGGAGGGAGAAACTATCTTCCCCTCATTTCCTAAAACAGCTGCTATGCTGGGCATTACTGGATTCTTCTTTGTAAAAATGGTCTCTTCACCAGTGGGTTTTCTGCCGTTTGACTGCAGTCAGTTGCATCTCTTTGCAAAGAACAGTCTGTGGAAAAGATGCCGTTGCTCTCACCAGCAGCACGGATTGCTGAGCCTGGGGTTCCACCTTGCACCAACCAAGAATGCTGAGGATTCATCCACTGTCAAGCGGTATGATGATAAATCAAGCTGAACTGTCTGATAAGTGGGGGTGATTCCATAACAGAAAACCATCAGCGCTTGTTAGCCTGAGGCCACTCGGAGAAGAGCAATTGGGAGGAAAGAATGTTATCTTGTTTAAAGGGAAAAAATATCAAGCAAATAATGTCTTTCACTTTGTGTTAGGGTTTTTTTCTCCTTTCTTTTCAATTCTAATTGTCATACTTGCAGAACACCCTGTATCCTCCTTGCCAGATCAGCACAGAACACACACATAGATTCTTCTGCCAAATTTTTTGGGGAATTTGGGGTACAGTAGGCATATCCTGCGATCCTTTGTGTAAAAACAAAAACTCATTTCTTATTAAGTTACGTAATCTATTTCTAGGTATTTCACCTTCCTTAAAGTATGCTGAATGTCCTTTCAGCTTTCAAATGAGTTTTATAATTTTATTCCAACGAAGAGGTGAGAAACTAAAAACCATCAAATAGCAACAGAACATTGCAATGAAATCTTGTTTTTTTTTAAAAAAACAAAAAACACCCTGACTCCATCTTTTGTTCTGAAACTTTTTTTAATAAATCTTTGGGACCATTTTATTAAAAAAAATGTATGTATGCATGCATGTTGCAATATAAAATTAAAAAGAATGATACATACTATTAACTGTCTCCTTCCCAGACCGCAATGAAGCCATCTTGTGGGAACGAAAAATACATCTCAAATGAAGATACATATAGAATTGTCAAATAGGTTCTATAATTATTAGAACGTAGCTTAGCCTTGCTCATAAAATCATCAAAAAAAATCGTGGGGTGGGGGAGGCAGCACAGGAGGAGTAACTTAATTTTACTGTAAAATACGTGTATTCTCTGTTCAAAATATCATTCCATTCTGCTGATTTCCCCCTTCACTCAAACACCAAAAAACAACCCATCAGCAATCGGGTGCTTCTCTTGAAACCCCCATTGCCTTTCTTTATTCAATACATGTTGAGAATGTCATCTTTTAGGCTTCAGAGGAAATTGGAGCATTTCTATATACCTGCCTAGCTTGTCCTTAAAGCACTGAATTGCATCCAGCTACCTATTACATTCAGTCAGTAAAATGAAATTTATCCATACATATGTACACACACACACACACACACACACACACACACACACACATTGTTACTATTTTGTTTGTACTGATACTTACTTGAGCGTCTTTCTTTGGTTTGTGAAGCTGGGATTGTAAATATAGGACTACCAAAGAAGACTGCCAAAGTCTGGTACTACTGCTAAGCTCATCCGAGCACTGTTATTTGCATTACAAGTCTGCAGTGCAACTGCTGATACTTTTATTGAAGAGATCATTTGAGTCTGATCATCCTACAGGTTGCTTGTTATCCACCCGTCTAACACTTCAGTCAGCCATTATAGAAGTCCATATAAGCTTTCCATGAATTTCAAAGAGCTTTTGAAAACATATTTATAATAAAAGTAGGAGTCTCCGCTGACTTATTGAGCCATTTTTAGGTCCTCATTCTGAAGGTGTGAAACTGGCCATTTCCCCAATATAATGTCTTCTTTGTGTCTTGGGGATTTCTAGAATATTGCCTGGGAATTTTACTAACTGTATTTCCAACACTTTTGAAAGGCATCAGGTAGATTGAGGCATCCATGGATTTCAACAACAGCATAGCCTGCAAACACAGCTCCTGTGATAAGAATACTTCTTTGTGCAAACCGTTCTTTATATTTAGGAAAGTAGTAATTTAGGGCAGAATTGCCTCTTCTGGGCGTATTCATTTCAGTGAAGGAATGGACACACATCATCTCAAATTTTGCAGATGTGAGCTTACTATCTCTTTGAGAACGATTTTGTCATACAGAACCTAAAATATGAGCAATGTGTCTGCTTTACCCAAAATTGCAAGGGGCAGTGGATCTTAACAAACATAATCAACTCTAATATTAAATAGACCAAGTATTCCCTGTGGGTTTTGAGCATGTATCTAAGAAATGCAAACAGGTTCAGGAAAAAAAGCATGCTTGTTGCAAGATGCTAGACCAGACTCAAAAGCAACCAGTTTGGACATTTAGCAAGTATCAACTTGGTTATAAATAATTATGACTCAATTTTAAGCTTCCAGGAAATCAGTTTAACACTAGGTGGCAATAATTTGGCCACATTTAGACATCAGTACCTTCTGAAAAGCCACTCTGTATGCAGATACTGTTTTGATCAGGCCCATAAGAGTTGCCTTAAGAATCCCTTAATACAGGATAACTTCGGTTACCATCAAATTGATTCTGATGGTTATGGGACTATTTAACAGAAGCTTGCAAGTCAAAAAGTTTAAAAAAATTATAACGTGAAAGTGAAATTCTTGTACTTTTTTTTCCATTGGGCTTTAGAGAGATTGTAAATGAAAGCTAAGTTACTATCTATAGCAGAATTTGAAATGTCCTAATTTTCACTAATGTTTGATATACGATCAGTGTGGTGTATTCAAATGCTAGTAATTACCTAACTTCTAAGGGCTGTAATAAGCTGAAAAAGCGGAATATTTTAGTATAAAACATAATTTGGATGTCTTCGCAAGGGATGTTCCAGCTGAGATTCTATTGGACATGTTGCTGATGCAGCAAGAGGAACAGTACAATACATTAGGGAAAGATTTTTAGGATGGAAACATGAAGACAGATGACTTTTATTAATAAATTACTTTTGCAGTGATACATAAAGATCAACTACGAGAAATCCATAGCACACGAACCTGTACAGAGGTGTGATTTTGTCTAGTATTACTCGTTTACAAGTAAGAATAGTGGAAATGCAATAGAATTGGATTTTTAGTCCTTTTTATTTTGTTTTTCAGACACTGGTTTGTTGATTATACAAAATGAATGTGAATAAGCTTTTTAAAAACATCTTTTCAAGATATAATTTTGACAAGCTGTTGCTATTTTCCTTGTATTTATCAATTATTAATAAATAACGCATGAATCCAATGTCTCTTTTATTCATTGTGCTGAATACTAGTAGAAATGTTTGTTTGAGGGTTGATGTAAATTATAAACATCCATATAAAAACACCCCACCTCATGTATATATATGTGTGTGTGTGTGTATACACACACACACAAAACACCCTGCTCGATTTCTCCCCAATCCTTTTCCTGGTAAGGAATAAATACTTTTTTTAATACCGAGGATATTCTATTCATGTATATGTGTGGAGATACTTGCTTCAGTTCAAGTAGATTAAAGTCATAAAACCTTGCTAAGTTACCAACTGCAGTGATCCACTTAACAACTGTGGCAAGAAAGGTCACAATGTGGGGCAAAACTCATTTAACAACTGTCACGCTTAGCAACAGAAATTTTGGGCTCCATTATGGTCAAAAGTCGAGGACTATTGTATTGCCAGCACTGAGAATTTTACTGCCCAAAGCCAAAACTTGGAAGTTCTTTATTAAACTGTTTGGCATGTTAGCCCCACCTGCAGTGTAATTATTGTGATTACCAGTATGTAAATAAACAAGCATAAAAATCAATGAAAAGTTTGAAATCCTAATCATAACATCAATCACTCTAGAATTGAATTTAAGACAGCACACAGGTACCGTAGAATCTGACTTTAAAATTTGCAGCTAAGAATCCAGTTACAGAAGTGTTTATTATAACTTATCCCAAAGGAATTATTTTCAACACTTTTTACTGCTTCTTTAGAGACCCTGATTTAACCCATTATTCTGAAACCACAGGAGACATAATTAAGACTGAAAAGCTATTTGCATTGAACAACGAAAATAGATTTAAGACAAAATAAATAGGTCATGATAAATGCTTAATGTAGACTCTTAAATATCAAAACCTATGTTTATATTTTTCCTTCCTATTTTGATCGTAGAAATAAGCGCTTGGCCTTAGTTTCGGGGAGGTCTTATTTTTTTTTTAGGTGCAGGAGGATCACCTCCTTGAGGTGCAAGAAGGGCTGCCTCCTGTGCTTGCCATGCCCACCCCTTCACTAGGGCTTACTTTTGGGGTAGGGCATATATTAGCCCCTGCAAAAAAGATTAGGCTTGGGCTTATTTTTGAGGTGGGTCGTATTGTCGGAGAAACAGGGTATTTATATAATACGATGTGGTTTCAGAATAGGGCAGATTTATCCTCTCCATATGCAATACCACAAGAGGATAGAATCCAAATAACTTCAGGACATAATCTTCCCCATTGAGCCAAAGAAAATTGCTTCTAAGAAACGAATGGAATTAACACTGTTCAGCAGTGCAACCTTATCCATGTTGGCCCCAAAATAGACCTTTTGAAGTTTTGTGCGACTTACATAAGTGCATAGTAGCACAAAGCAAGCTTTTTATTGTAGGGAGAATTGTATATACGTACCATATTGATTCCCACAAAATCGTTTATGACCTGTACAAGAAAATGATAGATACTATTTCTTCAGTATACAATCGGAACTCATCCTTCAGGGTAAAATGTTACAGCTCTTCTAGGGTATTAGGACAGCAGTGTAGTGTGCCTTCTCTACTAATAATGAGTTTGAACATCCAGCCAAACTCTTTTGGAGCTACATTATACCCTGATTTTTCAGGATAGTGATGAGGTACAGTGTAATACTGTCCAAAACTTGACATTATAGATTTTGAAAGTTTTTTGCTGATTTGGTTTCTTGGTATCCACACAGTTAGATATGATACTGAACATAGAACATAGAATAATAAAAGTTGGAAAGGATCTTGAAGGTCTTCTCATCCAATCCCCTGCTTAAGCAGGAGACCCTATACCATTTCAGGCAAATAGTTGTCCAGTCTCTTTTTGAAAGCCTCCCGTGATGGAGCACCTATAATTTCTAAAGGCAAGCTATTCCATTAGGTTGATTGTATTAACCATTAGGAATTTTCTCCTTGGTTCTAGGTTGTCTTGCCTTTTGGTGCTTTGAAAAATAGTTTGATCCCCTCAAATATTGGAACACTGCTATCATGTATGCCCTAGTCTTTCTTCTCATTAAAGTAGACATAATTCCTGTAACTGTTCCTTGTATGTTTTAACCTCTAGTCCCATCATCATTATTTTTGCTCTTCTCTGCAATCTGTCCATTGCGGTCTTATTAAGGTTTTTAAAGTGGTACTGGAAACATACTGTACATTGGTTGGTTGACTAAAGTAACTTTTCTGTTGTGATATTTCAGTTTGTGTTACCAAAGAATATACATAAATTGATTGAAATTGTATCTTTTGTGATGATAAATATTATTTCTATGTGTCCAATTCTTCCTGGACAAGACAGATTTTTGTCTTATAAGTTTAGCATTTTCAAATAATACTGTTTTTAAAATGTGTGTGTGTGTGTAACATTTTTAATTGATACTTTTCTGCACATTATTCCAGGCGCCTGATAGGTAGACAATACAATTTACATATTTAATTAATAAATCAGATCAGAAGTTGTGAGGTATTTTCATTTGCTGGAGTGCTATAGAAAAAATGTGATGCATTTTCTGATTTCAGTGCAAAAATAATGCTCCATAAATACATCATCTTACTAGGTACTAATTCTTGGCAAGAAAAACCAATAACTGCACTTTTACATGATCTAAATTATGCTTAACTGTAAATAAGCTTATCTTCCTCCATATCCTCTTTAGGGAGAGGGCACTCCCTAAACACACTTTTAGCTGGTTTTCATCTTCTACTTAAGAAGCAGCTGGAAATGTTTGCTTACTAAGTAAAATGCATCAAGTGAGTAAATCAGGAATCTTTCTCTGACAGAATCATAGAGCTGGAAGTGTCGTTAGGACATCAAATTTTACAAAATAAATAAATAAATAAATTTAACTCTTGCTTAGTTGTGGGATTCCAGTTAAAATAATCTCAATAGCCTCTGCCAGAACACTTTTATTGAAACGGAGTCCACACATGCTTTTTCTGCTGTTCTATGGTATGCTAAGCATTGCACATTCAACTTATCTATTTTTAATGTTGATTGAGGTAATTTAAATTCCTTCTTATCCTAAAAGGGAACATTCATAGAGCTAACAATCTCTGTAAAACACTATTCAGTAATCAAATGAACCAATCACCAGTTAGAAAATTCCAGGAAACATTAAAACATATGCTGTGCTCTCCTAGTGTTTTCATTTCTGCTCTTCTCAGCATTTCTTTCCAAACTTAAGGTCATTATGGACTAAAAAATTCACAATGAACATCAAATAAAAACCAGTGGAGAATATGTGATGCCTTGTTTGACATGAGCTACAAAGCTGTAATTCTCAGGTACTGAATTCCCAGATCCTATGAGCTACATACTGTAAGCATATAGTCACCAACCATTTAAACTATTTTAAGAGCAAAACTGTACTGTTGTCATAGCAACAGCCAATCCTTTTCATCTCATTTCCTACAGTGCCATCTTGGATAACACACTTTGGAGTCATGTGGGCACTGGTAGGCTGGGTGAAAGGCAAGTCAACTGTTTGATGAGAGACCTTATCTGTTCACCTAATAGAAGAATAGTAATATATTACTATTATATATTATATATAAATGTATTTTATATATAATACATTTTATTAGGAGCCCCTGATCTCCCTGTTCACCTCTACATTCGCTTACACAGAATAGTAATATATTACTATTCCATACAAGCAAATGCAAAGGTGGGCAGGAAGATCAGGGGCTCCTAATAAAATGATATATAAATTGCAGGCCAGGAAGGAATTTTCACTCTCAGTGGTTTAACCATAGAAACATCTGAAAGGCTTCCTTCATCTCTCCCTGACCACTAAAGTGGAGAGAGATTGGGAGGAAAACCAGTAGGGAATATATTTTCTTCATGTGTACTTGGAGGAGTGCAAGTTTAATCATTCTGGCATATGACTCACAGGGTGTTGTACATAATTGGCTTGGTCCCTAGAGCCATATTTTTGCTTCTGGCTTCATTATTATCTGCAAATGCCTGCTTTACACCCAACTCTGCTTGGGAAGTCCCTGGGTCTCAGCAAAGCAAAACCAGAGCGGAACTAAGAGAAAGAACATTGCTGAAACATTTATTTTCTCACTGTCCTAAAAAAAATAAAAGGCAATTATAATCATATTGATCTATGAGCGAAATGTCTGAGTGTTGTTTGAATTAGAATCAACCAAAATGGCACATAAAGTATTCGGGTTCTGCAAGACTCTTATCAAGCATGAATTATATAAAATGGGATTTGTAAGATTTTTTTAAAATACTCAATTAGGCCGGATAACTAAACTATGAGATATGCAATTCAAAAAATCTAGGAGTTAATGGATTGAATGCAGGGTTCATTTAAGGAGGAGGCAGTTTCAGATTCAGCGATACCGTAAATGTTTCTCTCAGCCTTCCAACATTTTGATCCTATTCTACCTCTTGCCATATACACAAAAAATAAATGGTTGTTGGGTTGCCAACCCATAAAAACCAAATTTTACAAAAAAGGAAAGAAAACTTCCCTATTGCCAGTAATAAAGACTAACTCTTGTAACTATGTTTCTTGTCTCTGAAGAAATTCAGTAAAAATCTACCAATGCTCGTTTTGGGGAACTAACCAGGTAGGTCTTTTCACAGGTATTGGATGAGCTTCCAGGCAACTGTTTAGCTCCTGGATCCTTATCAGCCTCATAATCTTCCCTTACATCTGCTCTGGGACCCATGGATTTTGCCTGTTTAATTTGGCCAAATGTTTAAGTTAGTGTCTTGCTGGGAACTGCCTCTGAATTTGTAAATTAACTCAAACATGATAAGGAAAACCAAACCTGGAAGACTCTTCCACCTCTCCAATCTCTTACTGCATGGAGAAACTGGACAATTTTAATAAGAGAGATTCTGATTTCACAAGTTCTCGGGCCACATCTAGATGTTGTGCTACGTGATCATCAACTTTGCACATTTAGGAAGATGTACAGCAATCAGTATATAGAGACTGCTTGTAGCAGAATATGAAGGCCAATCATGTGCAATGTTTCCTTTTATTATTTCTCTTTTTGCATCATAACCAAAATCTTTGATATAGTTATTGTCAGTCTGTATTCATGCAACATGTTTACGTGAACCATAATTTCCTTAACCCAATTTGCTAGGCTGACGATCATAACTCGATCATAAACTTAACCTATAACATAACCTAAACCTAAACTTAACCTAAGGTATGATTGATTAATTTGTGGTTCATGCAAACATAGCTCTTGAAGAGGGATTTTTATGCTAAACAACACACTTGTAAAGCCAACTACACAGAACTGGATTATGACTCTGGTTATTGGTATTTTAAATGAATCTGGCAGTTTTGGTAAAAATGTATTAAGATGTGACTGCTGGCTCTGAGTTGCAAGTGATTACAGTACTTTAAGCCCTGCATATGTGAAGCTGAAGAATTCCTGATGGAAGACTGGCCAAAGTATCTTCTAGTCTCTAGAATCTAGATACTTCACCAAACTTTCTATATGCAGCTTCCATGCATGCCTTAAAACTGGACCAAATTAAACGGTAATGTTACACTTCATTTGCCATGTACCCAGTTTAATTCTATGGTTTCCATGTCCAGGACTGGATCATCCAACAGTAGTAATGTTAGCTCTGCCTTTAATGCCTCTAAGGGATGAAAAGAAACTGTATAATAAAGATGAAAGAAATTAAGACCTTTTTTATTATGAAAACCTGACACACATACACACACCCAGGGACCAGATGTGTTCAAATCAGAGCCAATATGAATGATCACTGGTCAGTGTCAGATTTAGGGTGGAGTTGATGAAGATCAAATTCCTCACTTAGTGATCAAGATCACTGGGTGACTTTGGGACCCTTCCTTTGTTTCACAGCATGAAGAATAAAAATGGGTTGGAGGAGGGGAAATAATCAGGCATGTTGACCTAAACTTCTTGAAGAATAGGTGAAAATACATAGCAAAGAAGAACAAGTCATAAGACCTGAACCTGCTAGCAATATCTATAGGAGAGACAGGGTAGGCATTAGAGAAGATACACTATTGTTCAGTACTGCTGATTTGCGATTCCTTCCAGTGAGATTGTTGGTTAAAACAATCTTTTCGTAGATTTTAGTGGAAACATATTGTCCTGCAAATCCTTCAGTTCAGAAAAAAATGACTCAAAAGGAGAGATGCAGTAATAACTGAGTTGATCTATCATATTAAGCAACAGTAAGGCTTGTTTACTTTTGGTTAGCATGTTATGTGGACCCAACAACATGGACTCAGGACAATGTGTGAACCCAGGCAACCCAAGAAAAGGCATGTTAGGACAGGCAGGCAGAGGGTGAGTGCTACAAACTAAGGCTGAAAACATCTTGATTGGCGATGCAGGTCTGGTTTTTTAATAATTCCAGGGGATAACATTGCTGCTATGGTAATTGAATGGCAGTTATTTGTCTTCGTTTATCCATCTTATCCCTCTTGAAGCGGAGCTTAATACCATGGTTCAGATTTCTGTCACTGCATCTCCATTACATAGCCAGGTGCATTTAGCAAAGCTGGCCAACCAGTCTCTTACCCCCTCCATTATAGCTGGGTGCTTTTGACAAAAGTGCTTTTGCATAGGTAACCTTGACATTTGTGGCAGGATCATGTTGCATGGCTATAAAAGCAAAAGGTCTTTGGAGCTGGTTTATTATTGCATAATATTCCAGAGGACACTCCTGAAGCCCCTCCTCTCACTCTTACTAAAGAATGATTTCATTTGGGAATGTGATAAATGCTCTGTGGTGCATGTATTTAGAATATTAATCCTGACTAGTTCTACATATTTTGAAACCTCAAACGAGTGAGAGATAATCTGGATAATCTCAGAAGCTCTTTATTCTTTTTCTTTTATGTTCTTCGCTGTCATTGGATGGCATTGACAACTTTGTCACCACCATCGCCATGTCAAATATCTCATTCTTTAACCAATAGCCTCCTTTCCATATCTGAAGTACTTAATCTGACAAAGGAAGGGAGAATAAACCCTCATCTGCATATGGTCCAAATCAAATACTGAAGCATCTGGAAAGAATTTTAAATCTTAAAAGCATTACACCAAACTGAAATATCTAATCAAACTCCTTTTAGACCAATCCTCTCTTTATGCAATATCGTTTTAACAACCTGCTTCAATTTAGAGAATATAATTTAGAATGTATTGGTTGATTGATTGAATGGATGATTGGTTAATAAACAGTGGCTGCAGATATTCCTTCCCAAATCAAAAAGAGGAAGCAATTTGAGCTCTAGCTGCCCAGCTTGGCCTATCCTAGGTTACTTCTGACTTAAATGGAAGTATAATTCACTTAGAGAAGAAATTAATTACAAATACCCAGACTGCACACTTTAAAAAATAACTAGTTTGATTACATTATTATTATGGCTGGTTACACAGCCAAATGCTTAGGCTGGATATGTCATTTTTATTTATCCCTGGTTTACAGTATTATATATCTCTGTAAGGCAAAAATAATAAATGGCTAGCCATCAGCACAGGAGACAAATGGGTGATGTCTATAACATTTATCTTGCTTTAATTTCAATGTTGGTAATGTCAAATGCAAAGTTCTTTACTCCTGGTTTGAGGAAAATGGCATGGATAGGCTTCTGAGGTCACTAAGATTCAAGCTTTTCTCAAAAGGTCACTTTTATTTACAGGAGTTATCAAAGCATTTTAGTTTTATTCAGTGGAAATTTATTCTCACACATTTGTCAATTATATAGTTTACAAATTATATTAAACCATAGTTTACTCAATAGCAATGTATTAAATAAATCATATAGGGTGATTTAGGCATCCATTTCAATATCTTTATTGAGTTTTCTGGTTTAATTACTTTATACACCCAGTGATGTAATTAGTAAATGATGATTCATAGTTTAACATATTGAGTGAACCCAGCCAATTATGGTTAACTATATACTTAAACAAATCATGGTTCTGTACGATATGTGAATTCAGACAATACTACATTTTATCTATCCACAAAAATATGGTCTTGGCCTATATAAAGCTTTTGCTGAAAGTAATTTCCTATCATGTTACTTTTTCCATAACAACTAAAAGCAACTGTTTCTTTATTTTCAACTTTTATAAGATAGTCCAACTCAATGTGACTTTGGGCGACGTATAGCATAAAAAACAAACAATAAACCAATGTACACATTCCTGTATAACATTATACATATACAATATATAAATGCGAAATATAAAACAGCAACCAAGCATTATGTTCATTAGCAAACCAAAGAAAATCAAATTCACTTAGATATTTTAGTGAGTTTGCACTTAAACTGAAAACTCTTGGATGTTTTCCAAACAGATCGCGTTAGCTAGATTTTATTGAGAAACATTTTTAGTATTTTTTTTAATGAAAGCTAATGCCACCTATAAGCCATCAACAGATGACAATACTGGTGTGCTAGAAACTCTGCCATGCTCTTTAAAATCTATTCTTTCACTTCAGTTGGCAGAAGGTTGCTAGAGAAAAAAGTTGTGTCACCATTGTTTGTGAATTGGAAACCTGCTGAGAGTAGTCATTAGTGCACTTTAAGCAGCATTTTGCAATTGAATTTTTGACTGCTGAAGGAGAGCTTCAGAGTGAAATTCGCCACTAAATTCAGGTTGTGTTTGGTAGAGACTGTGCTAATGTGAGTACTATGTGTCACTAAGCCAGAAAATATTAAGAAGATAACTGGGAAGAGCTGATTTGTGTGATGAAGAAATAAGCAGACTCCCTGAGACAACAGCTGATGCGTTTCACATGAGATAAATTGAGGAACTGATGAAGGACAATTGACAGATCACTCAAAGGGCAAATTGTCATCAAGACTGGCATTCCACAGAAACACATGGACCACATTGTTGATGTCCTTCATATTGGAAGTCTGTGTAAAATTGGGTCTTTACATACTGACAGCAAGGTTCAAGAGTTGAAATTTGACAGCGATTGTCATAAGACAATTGCAATAAGAGCCGCGGTGGCACAGTGGTTAGAATGCAGCTACTTCTGCTGCCTGCCGGCTGCCTGCAATTTGGCAGTTCGAAACTCACCAGGCTCAAGATTGATTCAACCTTCCATCCTTCCAAGGTGGGTAAAATGAGGACCCAGATTGTTGGGGTCAATATGCAGATTCTGTAAACCGCTTAGAGAGAATGCATTGAGACACCGGCTTTGAAAAAACAGCAAATGTCTGAAGCACAAGAAGGAAATTTTGCTACAAAGACCTCATACCTCACAAGCCAAGAGGCAATTGTGTAGTTGGCTATTAGCACGCTACTCCATTCGCCACAGAGTCCAGACTTGATGGCATGCAACTTCCATACTTATATGGCATACTTATATTCCATACTTAAATCTTCAGGAAACTTCTCTCTGCTACATTCTGCTAGAGAGAAGTTCCCTGAATCTCAGGGCTTGTCAAATTTTCCAACTTTCAATTTCCAAACATTAAAGATAAAGGTTCCCTCGCACATATGTGTTAGTCGTTCCCAACTCTAGGTGGGGGTGCTGATCTCCGTTTCAAAGCCGAAGAGCCAGCACTGTCCGAAGACGTCTCCATGGTCATGTGACTGGCATGACTAAACGCCAAAGGTGCACGGAACGCTGTTATCTTCCCATCAAGGGTGGTCCCTATTTTTCTACTTTCAGTCGGGGTTCAGGCCTGGGTACAGCACTGAAACAGCATTGGTCGCACACATGGATGATCTCTGGCGGGCCTGGGACAGGGGTTCTGTTAAGTTCTGGGCGAAGAATGGAAGCTAGGCCAGAGTAACTTCTAATAGCTCTTTATTTAGGCTTGTCTGGAAGCTACTGAACTTCCTGGCTGACACAGCTCCTCCCATAGGAACTGCTCAGCCAGACAACCA
>JANHJO010010993.1:123306-135839 GCA_032468235.1 Pseudoxyrhopus heterurus
GAGCCTGGTGGGATTCGAACTGCTAAATTGTAGGCAGCTGGGAGCTGAATACTTAATTACTTAAGTACAGCATTCTTTACCCTCTGCACCACTCAAGGCTCTTATCAAATCTACAGTCCACAAATCTACTATCCACATCCTTTAATTAAAAAAAAATGAGGTAGAGCAGATTAACTGAAGCTTTATGGAGCACATATAAGGTTACAATCTATAAACATGGACCTTGTAAAAAAAACATTGAAGTATAGCACCTTTCAAATTCTTTGGTGATTTGGTCCTCTCCTCTCTTTTAGGTTAACCACCCAGGTAAAGTAAGCATCTTGTCAAAGACTACAATTTTTGACTTTGTGCACTTCATCTGTAAGGAATTGGTCTTGCAGTAAGGGGAACATTAGCCCTTCCTGTGAGTTATGGCAATGAATTTATGAGTTTGGATCTCTCCCCAGTGGCAATTTTCTAATTTTTTGACAGCTTTACTGCTTAATTGATAAACAGAAAACTTATCTTTCTTCAACTAAATGAGTGGCTTGTGTCGTCAAATGAATGCCATTTTAGCATCTATATCTTATCTGCAGAAAAGGTTTTAGCTTATTGGCTTGAATTCTTGAAGAAATGTGCAGGTAACCTCTACATTTCACTGTACAAATTCTGCTACTGAATTTTATGTGGCTTTTACTACTTTGCACTAAGAGTCAGTTGCTTCCCACATGAGATGAACAATTGATTTTTTTTTTTTAAAGACATCATCAGGAACAGTTTGGGGATGACCATGAACAGCAAAATCTCCTCCTCTGGACTAAAGGCTGGTGGCTCAAGATGGTAGTATTACAGGCCAGGCCTCTCATGCAATCATATCAATTGTGGTCCTAGGTGAGAGAAAGGGTCAAAGCAAGAACCTTTGCAAGGATAATAAATTAGCACCGGGTGATGTTGATCTTAAGTAAATATTTTATATGTTTTTATATTATGTAGGACTGCTGAAATTTCAAATCCTTTCATGGAATAAAATTCAGCAGCAGTAGCTTTTTCTGATTTATAATATCACTTTGACCTTTTTACACTATATTCTGACTTCACTGGAAAAACATACTATGGATAATGTAGATTTACTTTAGTATAAATGAGCCTTAGGAAATGCAAGTCTCAGAGTGTGGATATAACTTTACAATTCAGCAGAAATATGGAGAATAAATAAATAAATGAAAACAGTTGTTTCTGGAAACTGATCAGATTGCTCTTTAGCTGCAAAGAACCATGTAATATTTATTGATGGTTGTTTTGACAATCACCAGCTAAAGCATTTACTTTGTAGTTTACTTGATGCTCATTTTTATTTATAACTCATATGACTAAGGAGCCTGATAGCATATCGCTAAAATGACACTATCCCTGCTCCCAAGTATGGGTAGTAGGACAATAGTTCTCTTCCACTGCTTCTCCCCATCAGCTGCTATTCAAGATAGGCTTTCTTCAATTTGAGATGCAATATGCTGCCACTGAGCCCTGTAGCCACTGATAGATATTCTTCAGTGAATAACTTGGAAAGCAATTTAAATTGGTGGGCATTATAAATTCTAACGCCAGCTGATAATATAAGCAGCCTTGGAGAAATATTGAAGACTATAGGAGTGGAGAGGAAAAACAAGCTGTCTAATCAGAAACAGAACCCCAGCAATCCCAGCGTAAAGCTTACGGGGAAGAATGGTGGGGATGGAAGGAGAAAAATGGGAAGCAAGGAAAAAGAAAGGCAATAAAAGGGGATTTTTAGAAAAATAGATGGGATTGACTGGCCCAGCCTGGATCTTTGAAGACAAATACCTCCCAACAATGACTTACATAGGTGAGATGCCTTGCAATTCCAAAGAAAGGGATCACTCAAAGGTAGACGTTTACTCCTCTCATAATAGGCCTCACCATCCTTAAGCCAACAGAGCTCCTCAGATGTCTTAAATGTCACCTCAGATGTGAGTTCATCAGAATGTCCCTATCCAACTTTGGGTTTTTAAAACAATTAATGGAGTAAATCTCGTATTTTTTGTAGCCGCATTTTAACTTTCCAAATCCTGGGAAAAATGTCTATAACAACTAAGTTCACAAATAACAATTCTAGTTTTCTTCCATGTTGGTTTGGCATTAGTATAATCATTAATGGTTATTTTTTTTGCGAAAGTTCAGCTTTACAGGAAGATTCACTGATTTTAAAATCTTGGTTCTGGGCACTTCCCCACAGTAGCCTTCAGCCGTCGTCCTCTATGCTGACATTAGCTGGAAATGAAACTAGTTAAGAAATTGCTGTCATATTTCATGTTTTGGCAACAATGTTGGCTAGGCTTTTTGTCCAGATGGTGATTGCCTTGATTGGTGGATTCCCCTGCTTCTTTAACCCTTCAACCTGTTCCAAGAAAGCATGTGCCAATAATTTGTGTACATGGGGTGGTGGTGAGTGGGGCTGACGGCAGCAGTTCTTTCAGGACACATTTCCATCTGTGTGAACAAACAACATTCAGCAATCATAACATCATAGAATTAGAAAGGATCTTTGATGTCACTTGGAGTTGTTTGCTCACAATGAGCACTCAGTGAACTGCTGAGTGGGAGAACATCCCCAATTCACCATTGTAGCAATGACTCGTGAAACTCGTGCAATACAAATTTTTGAGATTTGCCACCATGAGGCCTGGTGCACTGGTGCAGGCCACCGACTTGGCTGCCTTCACAAAGGGGTTGGATCAATTCCTGGAAGTGATCAATGGCTCCTTTGGTGCTCTTTGATTGTTTTCTTGCAGATATTTCATCATTCAGTTCTGATGATGTTACTTAGTCTGGATAATGAAATGTCGGCAAGCAAACAACCAAGCTCAGAAAGCACCAAGGGCCCCTCATTTCAACCCTAAGCTACAAATATTCTTATTGGCTCAATGGATATTAGTCTTGATGCCTGTGAAGGCCATCTGCTAGGAGATTTGTGAGTTTGCTTATGCAGTTGGTTGGCCGCTGTGAAAACAGACTGCTAGATCTGATAGGCCAGAGTTCTGATCCAATATGTTATTATGTTTCCCCTGTGGGGTAAGAAAAACACCAACATTTCACATCTTTCTGTCATTCTAGTCAGCCTGCAGTCAACCTTTCCAGGTAACAAAAATACCTGACAGGGCTGTTGTCCATTTTGTCATGACCCCATTGGATCCCAGTTCGGAGGAGGAGGAGGAATTGGGACTGATAGGAATGGCATGTCTCCCATGGAATCTTTGGAAAGGCCAGGGACTGAGGATGATGCTGTCCCAGGCCCCTCAAGCATTGGGGGAGATGGCCAACCAGATGGGGAGCTGCCTGCCTTCAGAGACACAGAGAATTGGCTGCGGATAGACATTGGTGTTGAGTGGCAATAGATCCCTTCTGATGAGGAACAGCTGCCCTCCCCACTCGAACTGAGGGCATGGAGAGTAGAGTGGAGGACCACTCTAAAGAGGTCTGCAAGGCTGCTTGGGAGAAGGTCACCTGACTCCCTCCTCACCTGGCTTGGGTTGATTTAAGCAGAGGCCAGGGGAGATTGTCGGGAACAATTATTTTGCCTTGGCATGCACTTCCCTTGCCTTGAAAAAACTCTACCTTGTATCATGTTTCTTCCTGTGGAATTCGACTGTCACTTGTGGACTCTGACCTTGCCTGGTGGATCTGGAATCTTGTGTACAACTTATGGAACTTGCAGTGTGGACTTGCACCTTGTTTTTGGACTTTTTCTTTGCCTTTATGATTTGGCTCTGGTGATTATTGCCTTTGTTTGTGGAACTCTGGGTGGTCGCCTTCAGGGAAGTTTGGGATGGAGTTTCACTGGCCATTGCAGAGCTATTTGTTGTGAAATTAGCAGAGCAATAAAGGACTCTGTCATAAAATATTTCGCCCTCTGCTCACAAATATGGCAACTCAATGTGAGGCCAGGGGCATATTGGCAACAAGCATCCAAAAAACCAAGAGATACATCATAAAGTACACAAAACGGTATCAGAGCAGTGAAACTAACAGTGCCAGACTGTACTGACATTAGGCTGTTGTATTTTGTTTTCCAACAACATTTTTCGCAGGAGGAGCCGTGGTGGCTCAGTGGTTAGAATGCAGTATTGCAGGCTGACTCTGCCCATAACAGGAGTTTGATCCTGATCGGTTCGAATCTGACTCAGTTTTCCATTCTTCTGATGTCAGTAAAAATAGGACTCAGACTATTGGGGGCAATACAATCCTCGACTTACAACAGTTCATTTATTGATCATTCAAAGTTACAGCGGCATTGAAAAAAGTGACTTATGACCATTTTTCACACTTATGACTGTTGCAGCATCCCAATGATCACATGATCAAATTTCAGATGCTTGGTAATTGATTCACATTTATGATTGTTGCAGTGTTCTGGAGTCATGTGATCCCCTTTTGCGACCTTCTGATAAGCAAAATCAATGGGCAAGTCAGATGCACTTAACAACCAGTTTACTAACTTCATAACTACAGTGATTCACTTAACAACTGTGTCAAGAAAGGTCATCAAATGGGGCAAAACTCGTTTAACAAATGTTTCACTTAGCAACATATTTTTTGGCTCAATTGTGGCCGTAACTCAAGGACTACCTGTATGCTGCCGTTATAAACTACTTAGGAAGTGCAGCAAAGCACTATGGAGTGGTGTACAAGTGCTACTGCTACTTTGTTTTTTCATCCTCCAAAGATGAAATGGCTGAGGATGGCAAATATCAGGGACTGAAGGAAAGGGAGCATTCCCACTACAGTACATATTACAGTACAGTTGGAGGGGAGGCCTTGAGCACATCAAAATAAATTATAGCCAGAAGGACTATTTGGCATGACTTGTACTAACAGAACACTTCTCATGATGGACAGAAAGAAAAGATAGAGCTTATCTTTCTCCAGGCTGGAGATGGATTTAGGACAACATCATGCATTTATTTCCTTAGGGTTTTACCTCATAAACAGTCGGCATGTCTTGGAAATAAAATAGTAATGAGGCTATAAGTATTCTGCATAAAGTTCAGTATTATCTGTAGACCTGGATCAGAAGCAGCAAGAAGCAGCCAATCAGAAATAAGCTTTGAGACACAGTTTCAGGAGTCTCCCCTTCTCCTAAACATGGAATTCAGTTTGCATTAGAGAAGTTCAGTGGGAGTTGGGACCAATTTTTGATCCCAGAGATATTTTGCCTGGATACTATTCAGCACGAGATTCATAGCTTATTGCCTGGAGAAATTCTGGCATCTTATTTCAAAACCATGCAAATTTTCACAGAATGAGGTCCAGTCCATATTTGTATCCAGAAAGAATATGGACCATAAAGATATCTTGAGAACTATATACTCTACCCCCACAGCTGCAAAACTTTCTCAGTTTGAGCTTATCATATTTCTGCATCTGTGACTCTTTTGGACCAATAGGCTTCAGGTCTGCCTTGTGACTGTGAAGAAATATTGAACTTATTAGGGCTTACTACATGCAATGCAAGTAGAAAAATAGGGGCCACCTTCAGTGTTCCATGCACCTTCAGTGTGGCACCTTCAGTGTGCCAGCCACATGATCACGGAGACATCTTCGGACAGCTCTTCGGCTTTGAAACGGAGATGAGCACCACCCCCTAGAGTCGGGAACAACTAGCATGTATGTGTGAGGGGAACCTTTACCTTACATGCCCCTCAGGTGTCCCAAAAAGCTAGCACTGATGATGTTACCTAGTTTGGGTAATGAAACATCTGCAAGAAAACAAGCAAGCTCAGAGAGCACCAAGGATCACTCATTTCACCCTGAGCTACAAATATTCTCCTTTATTGATAATACTACATAATATTATATATTACTATATTTAATAATTACTGTAATTTACTACTTTAATTAAGCTATAATTTAGAAGATTAGGAATACTATTTCTGTATTTTGATATTTCATATATTCATTCCAAAGTTTACATTCCTATCTCCCCAAGAGCACCAGCTTGGGGAAGGCTTAAGTAGAGCAGCTTGATCAGAGGAAACATATGCTATGAGCAGATGGTGCAAGATTCCTTATAGTCCAGATGTATAGATGCAAATACAGCCTTCAGTGCAGGGAGTTGCTTTTAGGCACAAATTCACCAGTTTCCTGTAAGTTAGAAATGGTTTGAAATGTGGGAGAAAATCATTACATGAATACAAATATTTATTTATTGTATCCCACTTTTATTATTTTTTACAAATAACTTAAGGCAGTGAATTTCCATGTTGTTTTTAAGTGGCAGTAACCAATTACTCCAATCCCATTTAGCCTGCTTCAAAATTTCCCCTACAATACTGTAGCACTCATTCTCTTTCAACTGAGGTAGATGCAGTTGGTGACCGTCCTCAGTTGGTGATTTTCAATGTTTTTTTGGAAAAAGTTGGGAGGTATGCGTAATGTTCACATTAGCATTAATCTATAAAAGTATTACAGAAAGGATTGCTAAAAATGGAAGGAAGTACGAAAGAATATATATATACACATTTTTATTTGGGCTTTTGTTTTATTTAAAATGAACAGTCTGATGCAGCAACAGTACCAATCAATTTAAGGTGGAAAGAATGAAACACCGAGTAAACAAAATTAAGAAACATCCATTGCTAAAATACAGGTTGGATGGTTGAAGCTATCTGATGGGCATAGGACTGGAGAGAACTGCTCTAACCTAGAGTTGAATGCATGTAATTTAGCAAAAAAGAATGTGGAAGATAATCAATCTCTCATCATCATAAAGGTCCCTTAAGAAGAGTCCTTTAATAACTGTATAGGCAGGTTAAACACATCTATTCAGTATTGAGGCTCGTTTAGTCAATGTGATTTACTTCCTAGCATGCTTGCTTTTGATTGCTAATGTGACTCATTACCTAGTATTTAAGAGAGTCTGCCAGCAAGGACTCTCTTTTTTTCTATTGATCTAGTCAATTCACTTATCATTGACATTATGAATATGCATGCTATTTTCCCCTGAACAAGTTTTGCTCCTCTCTTCATGGTGATAATGATCTTAGAAATAACTTTCATTTTAGTTGCGGGACTTCAATAATAGATGCATGTTATATGTTATTACCTAGGTGTTCTGTTCTGAAACAGAACAAAGGCTGTGTTTGGTCTGAAGAAGTAGGCTTGTATAGACTTGATCTAAAAAAAACCCATTCATTTGGTGATCACCATAACTCAGTGACTGGTAAAACACTATTAAAATAATACATTTATTAAAGAATATAATCATGTGGGCCAAATAGCTTCCTTATTGAGACAGGATTATTCCACAGTTTACTTGTAAGCAGGTTTGGAAAACATAGCAATATCCTAAGGATTGGAGAAGATCAATATATATTTCAATATAAAAAAAAACAGTACTAGAAATGCTCAAATTGCCAAACAACTGCACTTCTCTCACATACAAATAAAGTGATGCTCAAGGTCTAGCAACTCAGATTTCAATATCAAAGCTGAGAGCTGACAGATTTATAAAATGGATTCAGAAGAGGTAGAAGTACGTAAGATTGTCCCAAAGGTTCTTTTTCAGGAAGCAACTGGACTTTCTTGTTTTTTCTTTTGAAGACGTTTCGCTTCTCATCCAAGAAGCTTCTTCAGCTCTGACAGGATAGTGAGGAATGGAAGGATTTATATTCCTTTCAGACAGCTGGTAATCTACATCCTTTTAGGGCACTTGAAGCACTTGGACGTTTATCTGTGTCCTCAGGGTCACCTGAGTAGTGCTCCTGGTTCCTATAATCAGGAATTTGGGATGGACACCCTTTGAATGGTGTGGGAACATGAATGGACGGACCTCCAGAGGAAAAATTGCAGATACTGATAATGTTACCGGGTTTGGATAATGAAATGTCTGCAAGAAAACAACCAAGTTCAGAGAGCATCAGGGACCCCTCATTTTCAACCCTTAGCTACAAATAGTCTCCTCCATTGTGTTCGGCAAACCAAAATTAATGCAATGTCATGTCAAAAGTATGTAAAAGACTTCAAATCTGAGCATCACTTTGATAAATTATAAATAGCATGCAGAATCTTAGGTTGGATCTGGACCACATAGCAAGTGAGGTTTAAATTGTCTTTTCCATCTGCAGGATGGGTTAATACAGTACACTGGACTATAATTTGGCTGGCTTCTTTATTGTTTGGTTGTTAAACCCAGACACTGAGAAACTTGGATAACAAGAAAATAAGTAGCACAGTGCTTGACTCCACATGCCCTGTGTTTTCTGAATGGCTGCAGACTCACTAGCAATAGCAATAGCACTTAGACTTATATACCGTTTTTTAGTGCTTTACAGCCCTCTCTAAGCGGTTTTACAGAGTCAGCAGCAGTTTCCCCCAACAATCTGGGTCCTCATTTTACCAATCTCAGAAGGATGGAAGGTTGAGTCAACCTTGAGCCTGGTGGGATTTGAACTGCCAAATTGCAGGCAGCCGATAGTCAGCAGAAGTGGCCTGCAGTACTGCACTCTAACCAGTGCACCACGGAGGCTCAAGGCTTGTGTAACATATTCATGCACAAATTAGCCATCCACATTGTAATCTAGTGCAGGTAGTCCTCGACGTACAACACAACTGAGCCCAGAATTTATGTCGATAAGTGAAAATTTTATGAAGTGAGTTATGCCCCATTTTACGACTTTTCTTGCCACATTTCTTAAGTGAATCACTGCAGTTGTTAAATGAGTAACATGGTTGTTAAGTGAATCTGGCTTCCCCATTGACTTTGCTTGTTGGAAAGTCTCAAAAGCTGATCACATGACCGCAGAACACTGCAACCATCATAAACATGTACCAGTTGTCAAGCATCTGGTTGTAAATCACGTGATCATGGGGATGCTGCAATGGTCATAAGTGTGAAAAATGGTCGTAAGTCATCTTTTCCAGTGCCATTGTAACTTTGAACGGTCACCAAACGAACTGTTGTAAACCGAGGACTATCTGTATGTTTTATCATCCCTATCCACTTACTTTATAGTTCAGTGTGTTGTGTGACTACAAATCCTGGAGTTAATTGTATGCTTAATGCAAATGGTAGGATCAAGTACTTTCATATCTTACAATTCAAATTTGTCTCTGTATATTCTCCAGATTTCTGTCCCAAGAAGTAACTTACCACACTGCACAGATGGAGACAGTCCTGGATAAGAGTTGGAATTCTCTAGATATAAACTCCAGAGTATGCCTGTTTTGTAGCTGCAATATTATTTAAATTTCTCATTGCTTACACATGGATCTTTAATAGATGAAGAAACTATGGCTCCAGTTAGAGATTCTTTCGTGCCTCTGCCTTGTCTTTTGATGTTTTCTTAGCCCCTGGCTAAAATAAAATTTAATTCAGAGAGGCCCCACCTTGGCAGTAACTTCTGTAACAACATTCTATTTGCTTTTTGAATAAAACAATGTTTATCTGAAAGAGAAGCGAATCATCCCGAACTGAGTTCTCTCACGTCTCTAGAGTTGCACCTCCAGCTTTTAAACACAGGATAACCATGGAGGAGTTTTTGTGGCAGAAAGGGTTAAATGAAATCCAACTCTCCTTTTCCTGTGCTGCAAAGAATTAGTAATCAAACAGAAGCAGAAGGCAAGACAGAGTGTCAGAGCCACTGACGGAGCTCCAATCCGAGAGGAGCTGTGGACTTGGTCTTCTCACCCTCCAGAAGTGGCATCAGGGAGCACTTTGACAAGCAGATCCAGCATCAGGTAAGGAGGGTGGGCTTTGGATTACAGGCTTAACCTTGGTGCCTCTCGCTGTCCACTCCTGGTTTAATCAGTTTGGTCAAGTTTCAAAAGTTAGACGCGAAAGAGTGTCATGCAAAAAGGGAGAACATTTAGGGATAAATAACATGATTTTTGGCAGGCGAAGAAGAAGGGATGTTTACATGTGAAATTAACTTACAGTTAACTCGTTCGGAGCCCCATTTCTTCTAACACAGCCCAAAGCTGTGATACTTCAATAGGGAGCAGGTAGCCTTGCTTGTTTCGTATGAGATGTCCTCCTTCCAACCTTGAACAGAGAAGCCTGTTTGTACATTCAGGTCATACTTTTAGTAGAGTTTTCATGCGCAAGTTGAGATTGAGAGCGCTTGTTTATAAGTGGGTTACTTGGGGTTTTTTCCCCTCCTGCACCTGCTTTGTCTCCATTCTGTGTATTTTGGAAAAGGGAAGCAGCCACAGGAATAACCAGACATTCCCGTGAATGCCAGAAGCCAAGCCAATTTAGTTCGCGGCAAGGCAAGCAGCTGTGGGTGACACAAATTGTGGTGGTTGCCATCGGCTGATGAAAGAATCATGTTGCTACAGGCTCACGTAGTTGTGGGAACAATTCCACAGATTATCTGGAGTGGAGCAATGTACGTGTGTCCTTGATCCTGTAAACAGATTTGGAATTTTGTTTTCTCTTTCTCATGTATTTATTCATTTGAATGGGAGAAGAAAATTAAATGTGCTGGCAGGCTTTGCAAGATCAGGCTTTGCATACTTGGGTTCTTTACACAGGTGGTCTTCAACTTACAACAGTTTGTTTAGTGACCGTTCGAAGTTATGATGACACTGAAAAAAGTGACTTACGACCGTTTTTCACACTTATGACCGTTGCAGCATCCCCATGGTCATGTGATCAAAATTTAGACGCTTGGCAACTGGCACGTATTTATGACAGTTGCAGTGTCCCAGGGTCATGTGATCATCTTTTGCAACCACCTGACTGACAAACTCAATGGGGAAGCCACATTCATTTAACATCTGTGTTACTAACTTAAGAACTGCAGTGATTCACTTAACAACTGTGTCAAGAAAGGTCGTAAAATGGGCAGAATTCACTTAACAAATGTCTCGCTTAGCAGCAGAACTTTTGGGCTCAATTGTGGATGTAAGTCGAAGCAGGGAAAGAGACATATGTTACTTCCTATCTCAAGGACCTGGAGAGGAACTGGTGATCAGAAGAAAACAGCCTTCTTTAACTGGTATTCTCCAAATATATTGGACCTTAACTTTCACAATTTGCATGCTACCAGGCTGTGATAGGAGTTCAAACCTGGCATCTATAAAGAGCACTAAAAGTTGGTTCACTAACTGAGATAAATGGGATAATAATTTTACCAGGCACAAGCCTGCTTCTAACGGTTTCATGAAATGTCAAGCATTCCAGTTATGTTCGTTAAAGTTATATTATAAAGTTGCCTGTTCTGCCAAAAGCTGCCATGGGTATGATAAGCTAGACCAAACATTGCACAAATAATATAAACAGAAATATAGCAAAGAGAAGAAGCTTGATGTTTAAAGCTGCAGCAAGTTAATGCAACAATCTTCAGCTTGTGGGTATCAGGTAGACCTGGAAGTCACAGGAAATCTCTTCCACTCTCCTTAGCAGTGGCAAAGCAGCAGCCTGCAATGGATTGCTCAGAGAAATAAGGTCACCTTGTTGCTTTATCCTTCCTTCCTGAACCAAAGATGGTGAGAAATAAGGGCACAAGATAGCAACAAAACTCAGGGTTTCTTAAGCAGTATGAGTTAGCATGAATGGGTGCAGGTGTGTTAAGATAACTCCAATCTCCAAGATGATGACCAGCACAATTCCTAGAAGTATGTTTTGATGGTGTGAACACTGTCCTTCAAAGCCATGTTGATTTGGACCACAAAAGAGTCTGGCTCTTTCTAAGTGGGTACTGAAACTTTCCCTATCAGTTTCTAGGCCAGTTTAATCCCAGAGACCTGAATCAACCTGAAGAGCAGCAGATCAGAGGAGAGGATGATAGGGTTGTACCATGAGAGTGGGAGAGGTGATTTTCATGGTGCAAAGTCCCCAGGAATTCTATATATTGAATTTTTGAACACTACTGTTTAATAACAGCTCGCAAGTGCAGAGCAGGCATCTAAACTAGCTCCCTCTCGCACATCATGCACAATGTCCATCCTCATAGCATTCTTAAACAGAGATTTAGTTCCATTGGAAAGAGTTGCTAAACCAGTGTTTAAAACTAAGCTGCCTGCCAGCTGACAGATACTATGAGAGATGAGAAGAGAAATGGAAAGCACTTTTCTGCATTGTACAAACCTATAGTTGGGTTGCTTTTAAAAGGGGAGCTGTGTTAAATGTTGTTTGAAAAGCATTATGTCAAACCCGTATTCCAAAATAGCCTGATTTACTGTAATTACTGGCACTTCACCATGCATCCCCTCTCCCCCCAACACACACCTGTCATTTGGAAATCAAACAAAACCTGGACCAAATTTTGACAGATGGCTAAAAGCAATGGACTGGCTATCTGTCAAAATTCCTCCCTGCCCTTATTCCATGTTAAGCGCTATCCACCAGTCATTAAATTGATATAACTATGCCAGCATAGAATTTGATGCCTGTTCTACCAGGCTGGTTAGTTAAGCAGATTTTGTATCTATGAAAGAAAACAAGGATGCATTTAAGAAAATATAGGGAGCTTTGGTGGCTCAAGTGGTAAGAACAGAGTACTGCAGATCAGCAGTTTGGCTGATCGAATCCCACCAGC
>JANHJO010010993.1:182614-193118 GCA_032468235.1 Pseudoxyrhopus heterurus
CCCGTCAATGGTGTCCCGCTTCACCATTGTTGCAATCTGGTCACCTTAGTCTGTGTGCCTTAAAAATAGCGGAGATGCCATGGTGACGGCTTCACAGTACTCCACAAGGGGGCTCCCTCTGATTTGCGACAGTGCACAGGAGAGCAGCATGAGGTCCGACTAAAGAATAAGAGACACAGAGCTACTACATCTAGACTTCAGAGACAGTACAACAGCGTGAGGCCCGACTAAAGAATAAGAGACATAGAGCTACTACATCTAAAGCTTCACAGGCAGTACAACAGTGTGAGGCCCGACTAAAGAATAAGAGCCATAGAGCTACTAACAGCGTGAGGCCTAACTAACTACCCAGGCGATGCCAGGTTATTAGCTAGTACACTATATAAACATGATAAAATAAATAAAAAATTATGCCTATAGCCACATATATTATATGACACATAGAAACAACACAGTCTGGTTCGGATATTTGAATTTTGATCAGCCTGGGGGAGATTAAAATGAATTTTAAATAATAACAACAACGGAAGTTCACAAACACCTATGCAATTGTTTAGAATTGGGTTGAGCTTGAGTGGTGCAGCAGGTAAAAACACTGTACTTAAGTAATTAAGTATTCAGCTCCCAACTGCCTGCAATTTAGCAGTTCGAATCCGACCAGGCTCAAGGTCGACTCAGCCTTCCATCCTTACGAGGTAGGAAAAATGAGAACCCAGACATTGTAAACCGCTTAGAGAGGGTTGCAAGCCCTGATAGGCGGTATATAAATACAGTGCTATTGCTATTGTGTCTTTATAGGTGTTTCTGCCCCCCAAAAAATCTTATAGATGGGGCACCAGTGCTATTAAAAAAGGAACAATATTAATCATTATTACAAAATGCTTCAGGGATGCTAGAAAGAAGTTTTATTTTGCCTAATTTGACCCCGGTTCACTTACAGACAAATCAGTTTTTGCAAGATTCTGTGAAGGTAGCTTTTTTTAAAATAAAGTTTTATTATTTTTCTACATAAACAATCCATCTTTCATTTTACAGTGTGTCATCCGGGTACAAAATTGTGCATATGAAAAGTTTACAATTACATAATATTTCATAATATCTTTTCCTTGTTTAACATATCAATTTGTCAGCCTTATCTTAATAGTAATCAAACAATTAAACCTATAACATTTAATTAACAGTCGTATGTATACCATTTCTAATAATTTATCTCTTATCTACTCCCTATCCATAAATTTTTCCCATACCTTATAATATTCTGTTTCATCTTTTTCTTTCATTGTCAGTGTCAAACCTATTCATTTCTGCACATTCTAATATTTTCTTTTATCACATTCTCTTCTGTTGGTATCTCCCCATTTTTCCAATTCTGCGCAAATACAATCCTGGCTGCAGTTAATAGATGAATAATCAAACATGTATTTTCCTTGTTATATATATATATATCTGGTAAAATCCCCAATAAAAATATTTCAGGTTTCAACTCAGTATGTTATTTTATCATCATTACAACCATATTTGTATTTTTATCCAATATTTTTTCGCTTCCGCACACGTCCACCCTAGCTTTTTAACAATGAAGGAGAATTATCTCACCTTGTCAATTTTGCTCTGCGTGGAAAGGCTGACGTTAATTGTGCAAGCCTGAAAGCGAATGAATATAAAATGAATATTAAATAAAGTGAAAAAAATAAATAAAAATAAAGGAACTCCTTTTTTTTTTTTTAAATGTCTTCCTTAGGTCTGGAAGCGATCCGGAGCCTGGTTCTTCAAAGGCCTCCCCAAATGCATCCTGCCATTAAAAGAGACCAGTGGCAGCAAAGCCAAGGACATCCACTTTCGGCCCCCTCCTCCTCGTCCAGAACCATCATCGCTGGAGCTCCGGGGCAGCAGGATGGATCCCAGCCACACCTATACCTGGGCCAGGGGGAAAGGTTAGCCTTCCAGCCCCTCCCATGGGAGACACACAGGGGGATCTTGGGAATGAGAAAGAGAAGCTCAACTTCAGCAATATTAAGGTGGATGGACTTCAACTCCCAGAATTCTCTCCAACCAGCATGGTGGCCGGGGAATTTGGGGACTTGAAATCCGCTCATCTTTTTAAAACATGTTGGCTGGGGAATTCTGGGAATAGAAGTAGAACCATCTTAAAGCATGCTGGCTAGGGAATTCTGGGAATAGAAGTACAGCCATCTTAAAGCATGTCAGCTGGGGAATTCTGGGAGTGGAAAGTCCACCCGTCTTAAAACATACTGGCTAAGGAATTCTGGGAATAGAAGTACAGCCATCTTAAAGCATGTTGGCTGGGGAATTCTGGGAGTGGAAGTCCACCCATCTTAAAGCGTGTTGGCTGGGGAATTCTGGGAGTGGAAATACAGCCATCTTAAAACATACTGGTTAGGAAATTCTGGGAATAGAAGTACAGCCATCTTAAAACATACTGGCTAGGGAATTCTGGGAATAGAAGTACAGCCATCTTAAAACATACTGGCTAGGGAATTCAGGGAGTGGAAGTCCACCCATCTTAAAGCGTGTTGGCTGGGGAATTCTGGGAGTGGAAGTCCACCCCTCTTAAAACATACTGGCTAGGGAATTCTGAGAATAGAAGTACAGCCATCTTAAAACATACTGGCTAGGGAATTCTGGGAATAGAAGTACAGCCATCTTAAAGCAGGCTGGATGGAAAATTCTGGGGGTAGAAGTCCACCCATTTTAAAGCAGGTTGGCTGGGGAATTTGGAACGTCCGGAATGGCATTAGGTCTCTTGCTCGAGCAGGGGGTTGGACTAGAAGACCTCCGAGGCCCCTTCCAACCCTATTATACCATGTTCTAAGCCATTCCCTGTTCTACACATTCCCAGCCAGAGGTCCCTTTCACGGGGCCAGCCTTGCTCTCTAAATTTAGCTCAAAATTAGACGATAGGGAGGCAGTTAGGGGCTCTAATTCTTCCTCACCATAATCTCATCTCCCCATCCAGCAGCTGCCTTCTACAGATTTCCTCCCCGCAGGCTGCTTAAATAGCAGAAGGGGGTGCAAGCGTTTTGAGTCTGCCCCCCCCACCCCACCCCACCCCCCTGTAAAGTGGGAACAATTTCCCAGTTTCGAATAGCCACCCTGGGTTTTTTTTGTCAGCTAAATTGAAGCTTGTATCTCTGCTTGTCTCCCTTCAATTGAGTTTGCAAGAAGAAAAAAAACAGAAATGCCAGATGGGGGGTGGGCGAGTGGGAAGCCTCGTAATGAGGTTTAGTGCTAATATACCCTCGTAGATTTGAGGGTTGATGGGGAGGGGGGGGGTTCCTTTATTTTTCTTTAAAAAAGAAAAAAAGAACATCGGAATTGATTTAACAGCTACCATATGCATGTTTGAGTCACACTCGGCTTGTGACAGCTGCAAAGACTCGGTAGGTTTCTGGGTTTTTTTTTTTTTTTTTAAAAAGGGATTTTTTTTAATGAAGTTTCCAAAATTAAAAAAAAAAAACCAACAGGTTAAAATGCAAAGTCTCTGTAGGTTTCTGGTTTTGTTTTGTTTTTTTTAAAAAAAGGGATTTTTATGAAGTTTCCAAAATAAAAATAAGTTAAAATACAGTCTCTGTAGATTTCTAGGTTTTGGTTTTTTTTTTTTAAAAAAGGATTCTATGAAATTTCCAAAACAAAAGTTAAAATGCAAAGTCTCTTCAGGTTTCCGGTTTCGTTTTGTTTTTTAAAAAAAGGGATTTTTATGAAGTTTATTTATTTATTTATTTGTTGGAACTTCTATGCCGCCCCATTCCCGAAGGACTCCGGGCGGCTCACAACAAGCAATTCCAATAAAAAACAATACGATATAAAATTCACAATATAAAACATCAAAAATACATCTTAATAAATAATTAAAACCAATTATAAAAATCTAAAATATTAAAAATATTAAAAACTCACAGCTGTCTTGACCTATATTATTGATTTATTTTAAAAAATGGGATGATGAGATGCATGTTGGAATAAATGAGGTTAGCAAAAAACTGAGTGAATTTCTGCTTTAGTAGGTTGGACCTTACCAGTCAAATACTGAATTCAGTAAATTAATTTCAGGAGTGCAGCAAGAGAAAAAATATTTTAATGATTTGTGTTTTGTGGGAATTAAACACAGGAGACCCATTCAGATCACATGTGACTTGATTTATATTTTGCTCTTCCAAATAAAAATGCTAAGCTTAAACCTTAGACTTTTTAAATATTGAAAAATATGTTCTTTAGTACTGAATTATGGTTTTCTTGGGTCACAACAGAAATCTGTGATTTCTAGAAAATCTAGAAATCACGGAAAAAATAATTGGTTTGTTGTTATGTTACCGTTAAAGGTGGTTTGGAGTAAAAAATGTTCATTGTCTTCTCATTGAAATTTCCCAATATTATTATTCCATAGAAATTAGTATCAGATTGAGTTAGTTACTTGCTACCAATATCAAGTCAGTCAGAATCAATACTTTTTCTTAAAGTCAGTGCTGCTGATTTATAAAGGAACATCTGACAACTTACTTTGTCCTGTGATCTATGCTTTCTGTTGGTGCCCAGGTTGGGTGGGAGCTGAAAGGGGCTGGACATGACCAAGCAACATGACCTTGTGATATTATTGGAGTTGGTGGGGCTAAGTTTCTCTACTCAGTTTTTTTTTTCTTCAGTTTGGAAAATTTTTAAGGGCAAAAGTAATTCTTGGAGAATTACTAAAGTTTAAGGCACCCATTTGATGCTTTAAAACCACTCCAAAAAATAAAAATCAGCCCAGTTTTGAAGATTTAGGGCTATCCACTTTAATGTATATGTATTTGATTTATAAATCCCTCAATTACTGTGTCAGCTCTAGTAGAATACCTTGAAAAACAAGAATAGAAAAAGGAAAATAAGTAATAATAGTATCAGCGCAAATGCTTACTACTGCTACAAATAAAATAAAAAATCAATCAAACTAGAAAACAGAGGTCACAGGCCATTGTTGTCTTCCTAGGGCTGAGAAAGAGGGACTGGCTCAAGATCATCAAGCTGGCTTTGTGCCAAGATAGAATTAGCACTCATGGTCTCCCAGTTTATAGCCAGGTGTCCAGGCCACTACAACAAATTAAGTCATTCTCTCATCAAGAATTAGAAGTGGAAAACCCTGAAAACATAGGGTCCTTGAAGCCATAGCTACAGGATATTTCTAAAATTGAGCTTAAACTTGAACTTCCCCATCCAGATCCTAATAACCAGAGAAAAACCTCAGCAATATCACTTGATTGGCCAGAGTAGAGATACTCAACTGAGTAACATCTACATATTGGTGATATCTGACCCTATGCCATTGAATTACCTCATCCAGTTACTTTATGTAGATACTAAAGAAGAATACAAAGTTCAAACCCTGGGGAACTATGCAAAGCAGGGATCTTGTTTTGCCGGTATTCCTGGTCAACAATCTTAGGCTGAATTCTCCACCCCACCAATGCTATCTGGAGTCTACTCAAGGGGAAGGAGAGTCAGTACTACTACTCCCAACCCTTGGAAATGTTCCCCAAAGATATCGCAATCAATAGTATCAACAGCCATTGAAATCAAGTAAGACTAGGAAAGTCTAGAAAAATTAAGGAACTCATTTCGTCCTTTACATTTTCCATAAAACTATAAAAAAAACAGGAAAACAAAGGATCCCAATTTTTTCAGCTCCACACACTTTGGTAGTTTTGGAGGGGATATTATTAGGGTACTGGAGAGACAAATGGGAATTCCTTGCACTTTTCTATTACATTTTAACTTACTCTCCTTTTCTTGAAATTTTGTTTCTTTCTTAAGGAATATTAATATTTTCCACTGTATACTCTGGGTATTAAAGTCTGTAGAATGTTTTCCCTTGTGTTTTCTAATGGAGTTTTATTTCCATCTATTTTGAAGTGCCATTTTAATACTACACAACAAAGTATTGTGTAGGCTCTCTTTAATTGATGGTTGTGGGAGTAGAGGTTTTTTTTTACACAGAATAATACAGTATATTTATTTGTATTCCTGCAGAGGTTCCCAGTATGCAAGACATCACAGGGTTCAATATCAGTCGTCGGACGTTACTGACCCGCTACCGTCCTGACCAAGGCACTGAAGGTTTGGAAATGCCAAGTTGGCCTTCCTTCGTCTAATGTTATTTTGCTTTTCTCTGAATAGCTTTTCGACGTTTTCCCCTTTCCCATTTTTAAGAAAACGGAAGTCTTACAGGCTATAGTTTTGTAAGGAAAAAGCTTTGGACCCCCTAGCCCTGACTTCATTTTTCTGCTTTTCTCAGTGACAGTAACAGAAAGCAAAGGTGAGATGACTATGAAGATGGGGAGATAAATTGATATCTGCTTCCATCCCTGGTCACTAATGTAATGGGAACCAGTGTGCACATTTAGAAGTTGTAGAGCTGTGTGAGAGAAAGGAGCTCCCTATACACAAAATAGTAGTCATGATGATCTGCCAATAACACACACACAACAAATCACCTAGAGTATGCTCAGGGAGAGATTGCTGCTTATGGATAACACACTGGTAGTCCCAGTTCTAATACCTCACTGGAGATCCACCTTACGACTTGCCTCAAGTCTTCAATGAACTTGAATGATAAATTTAAAAGGCTTTGTTAACTGTATGTCACAACTAGTGTTTTCAGACTAGATCCTAAGAATCATTTACGGTTTTGCAGAAGGCTTAGGGCAAACCTTGCCTGTCAGTATTTCCAATTTCTAACTTAAAGATACCAGAATTTTCTCAGGCAATTCTACCCTGCCCATAGTTGGTACTTAAAACATGTGTCTTCTGGTACTTTACACGTTTTCTGAAAAGTAGGAAATCATGTTGTCCTTTGACTGAATGTGTCAATTTTACCTAAAGATTATATTGAGCTAGCCTTGACTCCTAGGGCAGTAGACACTTATGGATTCTTGACTAAATGCCTTTCTTGTAAGTGAATTGCCTTTGTCTTCTTCTGGGATAGTTTTAGCATTTCTTGGGCTAGACTACACTTCTGGATTTCTTGGTGTGTTTAGCTTTGAGGGGAGAGGGATCAGCCAAGATGGCCAAGGTCCTTTTCCCTTGACTTTCACCCAAACTTACACTTTTTGCTTCAGTTCCATGCTTCATGTTTCCTCATAGTGATATTCAATAAGAAACTTATAAATAAGAGGCAAAGGGAATACAAAATTCTGTCATCTGATCATGCTCAGTCTTCTTGAGTCTTGAATGAGTATAAAATAAGGAAAAAATGGTATTCATTCTATATCCTGTGCATACTGCATTCAAATGAAGACTGTCCACAATATGTTGTTGTATGCCATTTAGCCCCAGTATAAATGGGGTCTACAACAACTCACCACAGCCAGCTTGTCACGGCCAACTCGCCATGGGACAATTCACCACATGGCAACTCACTGCGGGACAAGAGTTACACTAATATCAAAGAAATAGTGAAATAGAATCATTTAAAAAAGGATGCCAAAGGAGGGGCAAAGTGAAATGTGAATGACAAAAATTTAAATTTTTTTTTAACTATTTTAAATAAATTGAATTGTTGAATTGTCCTGCAGCAAGTTGTCCTATGGTGAATTGGCCATGGCGAGTTGTCCTGCAGTAAGTTGGCTGTGGCAAATTGGCTGTGGTGAGTTGTCCCATTCCAATATAAATGGCCTTTTCAAGAGTCCAGTCAGCTGGACTCTGATTTCTGGAAAAAGAAGAAGGATAAGTTTCAGGTAAAAAAAAAAGAAAACTTTTCTTTCTCCTCTCACAATATTCCCTAATGTGTTCAGGTTTCAAATCTGTATGCCAGACCTTACTATACAGTAAAGTGGAACTAAACCTCTCTTTCATTTTCCCGTGCCTGTTAAGTTTTACATCCATATTATGGGCAGGAAAGTATGTAAGTATAAAAAAATTAATAGCACACTTCTTTATTCTCTTGATCCTAATCTTCCCATCAAGATCCTGATTCCTCCTGCTCCCTCTTTATTACCCCTCTGTCTGATCACTATAGCTACAGCTGCAAAGTAATCTTCCTGGGCTCCTAGAAAGTAAACCTAGAGAAACTACCTGCTTCCAGGCAACCAGTCCATCCATCAAACACTTTGAGAGTTTATTGCCATTTTTGCTCCCCAAAGATTTGATCTGTGTGAAAGGGAAAAATCATGAGAAAACAAAAGAGGTTACCACTGGAAGGTATTGACTTTTGTCCTCTCCCTAAGTTCTGTGAATGAAGCAAGGAGTTTGCTCAATATTAATCATCTTGCCTTGGTAGCTGCTAGCTAAGTCTTTGGACCATTTCTATTTCACTGAGATTTTTTCAGGTTATATGCATGTACAATTAAGGAGCTATGATCCTAATGACACTGTAAACAAAGAAAAGTCACTATTTTAAGTAGGGTAGTTTTATTTTGTTGTCAAATTGATAGACTCAGTTTTGCAATTGATATTGTAGGAGAGTCATGTTGGTCTTTGGTACTCAAAAATCAGGAGGCGTCTGGTAGCACTTTATCAGACTTACAAACTGAAAAAGACTAGCTCACTTTATTAGAGGCATGAAGTGGCCACCAAAATGTATGCCTTTTAATAACATTTGTTAGCCTAATAAAGTGCTATCAGACTCCTCCTCATTTCTAACAATTGATAGTAGGATATAATTTCTCTAATTTGGGAATGTATTGTAGATTACTTATTTACAGACTTTCTGCATTATGATTGAGTGCTACACCAAGTGATAAGCCTTGTTAAGTACAGGTGATCTATGTCAGGTAAGCAAGAATGTGATGGATTGAGGGAAGGTGCAGGGCTATTGGAGTAAAAGAAAATTGAGAAACCTGTGTGTAGATCTCACCACTACACAACACCTCTAGTAAATGTTTTCCCCAATGAAATATGATTACAAGCTATATAACATTATATTAAAGGTAAAGGTTCCCCTCGTACATACATGCTAGTCATTCCCGACTCTAGGGGGCGGTGCTCATCTCCGTTTCAAAGCTGAAGAGCCAGTGCTGTCCGAAGATGTCTCCGTGGTCATGTGGCCGGCATGACTAAACGCCAAAGGCGCACGGAACGCCGTTACCTTCCCACCAAAGCTGGTCCCTATTTTTCTACTTGCATTTTTACATGCTTTCTAACTGCTAGGTTGGCAGAAGCTGGGACAAGTAACGGGAGCTCACTCTGTTACGCGTTGCTAGGGATTCGAACCACCGAACTGCTGACCTTTCTGATCGACAAGCTCAGCATCTTAGCCACTGAGCCACCGCGTCCCTACACACACACATCTATATACATACATATATACATGTGTGTTTATGTGTGAGTTGTGTGTGTATCTGTGTGTATCTGTGCGTGCCAGAGTGGTGACTGAGGAGACCCAGGTTAGTCCTTCCTTTGACACAGAAGCTAACTGGGTGGGCTGGACCACTCATACTCTCTCGGCCCTAGACTGGGACATGATAAAACCTCTATCGACCTATACTAGCCAGTCGATAATTTTCAATGAAAATGTTTTCATCCTGTAATAGATCGATTCTGGCTGAGGATAACAATCATTCATATTTCTTCACTAGGACGTTGTCTAAGTGCAAAAGCTTGAACTGTGGCCCCCAACCTGGAAATCTTTCTGTGGAGGCCAAAGCTATCTGTGCCTCCTAACCCTAACAGCTGTTTCTTATGCTTCTGAATAGCCAGGAATTTGGGTGGAAAAGTTGTACTCTTCCACTCATGACCTGCCCCTCAGCTTTCCAATGCAACATTGGCTGTGGTGACTATTTAAGCATCTTCTACGCTAAGCTCTGTTTTAGTTACGCTGTTTAGCGGCCTTTTAAAGAAGATGGAATCAGCGGATAGAGAAAACAGTCACAGATATATTGGGAATTTGCTGACTTTGCCGTATATTCTGAGCTATTTTCTTAGCAACGACCTATTACCTGACCTCAGATCTGTCTTCCTATTTCTGTCCTCCTTGGTGACGGCGAGCCATAAGAGAATTATAGAATGAATTAGAGCAGAACCATATTCTGCCATCTTGCCCTGTGAATAATGTTCTCTCGCCTCCTCTCTCTCTCTCCCTATCTATCTATACACACACACGTTATCTCACAGTGTATTTTTGAGAAAGGATGTGGGAATGTGATTCAGCTATTGTGTAAACTTGACTGAAGAATGATCCACATCTACTGAGTATTGGGAGACAGGAAAGGAAGGAGGCGCCCATTTAACCAGTTTCATGACAGGAACTGGCCCTGGCAATCCATGGGGTGACAGATGTTGTGGCGAGAGGGCCTGCACATCTGGATTATTGCCCAGTACCAGCTGCAAGATTGAATGAGTGGCATAGAAACTGGTGTATGAATTGGTAAGAGAAGGAGCAAAACAATAAAAGAGTATTTGAGTCTTTGCTGAATAAATCCTAATTTATTCAATATAAAAGTAGCAATAGCAATAGCAATAGCACTGTATTTATATACCGCCTATCAGGGCTTGCAACCCTCTCTAAGCGGTTTAC
>JANHJO010010993.1:211438-231281 GCA_032468235.1 Pseudoxyrhopus heterurus
TGAATTAAAGAGTTCTATAGAGCGCATACAAACTTACGTGCACACCGGACTTCTGCTTTATATATATAGATTAGAATGTTAATTACTCCAAGTACTAATTTATAACACTAAATCACTGATTTTAGGAAGAGACTTCTTTTTTTTGGATTAAATTTACTGTCTTTTCTTTTCTAAAGAAACAGTCTTTTCTTTTAGTAAGATTTAATATATTATTTATTTATTTATATTATTTACCTATCCACCTACTAATTTAACTTCCACATTAAAAAAAATGTCCAGTTCTTCTACTTTCCCTTAACTGTGCTTCTGAATATTAAGAAAAAATCCTTAAGAACCATTTTGTTAGATCAGATCAAAGTCTTTCAAATCCAACATCACAAATATTAAGCTTCCAAAAAGAACACGCCAAGATCAGTGCCCAGTCTTACCAGAAGGAGAAGCTACAGCTCCAGTTTTAGCAACAGCTGGAGCAGCAGGGGACTGAGCCCAGGGATTGGATTCACGAAGTGGTATTGCTGTAGATGCTATAGTAGTTTGAGCTGGTTTATCAGCAAACACATGGAAGGCAGAGGCAATGCCATTGACTAAAATTGGAGCAGACAACATCAATGCTGTTAATTCATGCAAGGCATGCACATGACTGGAATGTTGAAAATAACACATGGTTTTGCCAGCATGCAACATACATCAAGCACTTAGTCATGCTTGTCCACTATTATTCTACAAGCATTTTTTTTATTCGACACATTTAATTTTGTTAATTTTTTTGGAAGATAGCTTGGATGTTTGCTTATATTTTAAAGGATGTTTTGTGGACTTTTCTGACTTTATTCCTTAGAGCAAGTTTAGAAGGACAAAGTGGTGGGTTGAAACATCCTGCCTTATCAGTATCCTGGCAAAAGAAAACTATTTCAACTATCAGCAGTTGCCTTTCATTACCTAAAACAAGCAGTGAGATAGTTACTGTCTCAAAGCTTTGACTGCAAGTTGTATCTCATTTATAAGACTTCAAAGAAAGACATAAAGATTGTCACCTAACATCAAAGCTGGGAACATCTCTTCAACTTTAGAACCTTTGTGTTTTTTAAAACAAGCAATAGGTAGCAAATTTACTGGCTTTATATTTACTTTATATTCATCCATCTGTCCTTTTTAAGATCCAGGAGATTGGAAAATGGGTAATTGCATATAATTTCTTACATGGTAACATTTTATCTGTAACATCTGAAAGAAGTGGCCTTCTCTTTTAATTTTTTTCCTATTATTAGCATGTAACTGACTGTTCTCAATATGTCCTTGACTTTCTAGGAATTTCACATACAAGTAGCTTACAAGCAAATAACTTGGTTAAAACAGAATGATTCCAGATGCAAACAAAAAAGCTGCAAGATGGTTTAAAACATTACATTGCCAGCACAGAAAAGGAAAACAGCATTTGCACATATAAAAAGTATCACATGCATCCAAGTTTAGAGGCCACACACCTTGAAAAGCTGGCGACTGTGGCGCAACCGCTGTTACTGGCTTTGTCATTGGGGCAGAGGAGAAAGGATCCTCAGATGGTGTGCTAAAGGCGTTTGTAATCTGGGAGCACAGTGAACTAATGCTATCGACTTCTCCTTCAGACTCAGGAACTGAAAGAGGAAGAAAAAAAGTTTGCACAGATATGGCCCAGCATAATACAAAGGCACCTTCCTGCTTTTTTACAATGTCGTTCTTTTATTTATTTTTTTCCCCATGATTAGGAAAAACTACATCTGTCCTCTGAAAACCCTAAGAGGAAAAGTTAAGAACAAAGAAAAAATTGGGGAATGAGCATGAAGGTTACAATTATTATGATTTTATGTCAGTTTCTCAGAGTACTTACATCCATATTAAATATCAGAATAATCAAAGCTGCACAACTTTCACTTGCAAAAGCGAGGCCTTTAACTCATTAACCACTGCAAATATATATTACTCAAGATAGGCTGACCAAAGCCAAAATGTTTTTGACTAAGTGGACTCCTTATACCGGTAGTTCAAAGGTAATTAACAGCAATCAGTAAACTTTGAATACAGATATCAAACCTATATTTGGTAATATGTGATGTTATCTAGAAATTCTGATTGTATTTAGAAGAAACCTATCAGTTTCTAATTTAATATTACGACTCGGAGGTCATAAAACCAGCAACGTAATGGCACCTTGTAATCACATATCAAAGGAGAAACATAGTAGTTCTGAAGAGAATCAAACCAACGTTTGTTCTCTCTCAAATGCAGACATACTCAAAACAGAATTTGGGAACATCCTACCTGAGTTTTTTATAGGGAAGTCAGTCTTTCTTTGCACTGTGGAGGGCAACTCATTGATTCGTAGAGAAAGCTGGCGTTTAAATGGAGACATCTTCTGGCTAAGAGCAGGGAAACCTCGGAAAGACCCCTGCCTGGCAAGCTGTTCAATAGGAGCATGTCGCCGAGGGATGGCATGAGGATTGCTGGATTCTTTTTCAGCAGAAGCTGCAACTTCAGCAGTAGGAGAAGTGGGCGAACCTGGAGATGGAGCCCTATTGCTGGGTACAACACTTGAAGCAGTTGTTTTCACATCTGTTTCAACTGTAATGAAATGTTTTAAAAATGAAAAGCATGAATACTTGAGACTAATCTTTTTTTTTAATTTTTTTTTCTTTTAGTTTATGAAAAAGTACATTCTTGATGCAAAATATAGCTTCTGGCTTATATAGCCTTTACATCTTTAACATAAGGCAAATACAGGTCAATGATTTAATTTATTACCTAATTTACATTTCACCCATCAATTAAACATTCTTATCTCAAGGGGCAAAAAAGCATACATAGAATTTATTTATTGATGAGTTGGCAGGCGTTACTAAGTGTTTACTTTTGCGGCCCCAAACTGAAAGCTTATATATGGCTGAGTATGTGCTCTTAGTCCTTCATTTGTAAAACTGAGATAAAAAACAGATTTGGGTATGTAACACTTCTAGAAACTGTTGGTCAGACCTTTCTTTTTAAATCTCAGGTGGCAGAGTTTGTCACTAATTGGTTTCAAATTGACCTTTCTCATCTCGTGGACTAATGTCCAAGGTTCTGCACTGAAACCTGTTCAATATGTTTTCATCTATAACTTGAAGCCTGCAATGTATTTCTTTTCAATCTGTTGCTGCCATTCATTTCAAGATCAGAAAGCAGCAAATTCCTTCATCCTGAGGTACATTTACAACTAGTCCTTTAGACTTCTATTTAGACACTTCCTATACTTATTATATTTTGAGCCATCATGCATCATATCACGGAGCCACTGAATTTTTTGCACAAGAATAGGAAAATATGAAAATGTTGTTCTCAGCTTTATATACTGTAATTTTCATGGGACAACAATGTTTAGTCTTTTTTTCCTCTCAATGAAGCTACATTTTTCATACTGCTTTGCAATCATTCATGTTAATTATTTTAAAATAACAATGTATGATATATGTTCCATAGTATATGGAGATCATCAAAAGGTATATAATGACTGTAACCTGTCTTGTTTTTCTACTTAATTTATAAAGCTTACACTTAGAGGTTGATATCAGAAGGTTAAATGAGGATTGGAAAATACCAAGCTCCAATGCCAACTCTAACTCTACCTTTCCTGCCTGGGCATGCACTGGAAATATCACACACAATGAAAGAGGAATCAGCTAACTAGATTGCACGCTCACTATTTTGTAGTGAGAACCATGAGAGCCACTAAAATTTTACTTGGCTTGTAACCTTTTAAATAAATATTCTGGTCTTTATAAAACATGAAATGATCATGATTATTTTTTTCCAAGATCATTAGCTCAGAAATACTGGAAACTGTTAATGCAGGTGATTCTCCTTCATTATTTGACAACATAAACAATGCTCAGAACAGTGTAAAAAAAGTCAAACATTTTTCCCTCTCTAATGTATACTCAAAAGGCAAACTCTAATTATTCTATTTCTTTGTGACAAATAGCAAACTCCTATTTATTTACAAAATATATAAAAACATTTATGTTTTATTCTTGAGGCCAATTTAATAATGATCATTAACCTATTGATCTTTTGGCTATGATTCAACTAGCTCAAAAAAAGTAGTGTTAGTTTGTGGAAAACAACTAAAATCCTCATAGGACGCTATTTTTACAAGAATCAATGCATAACAATGGACAAACTTTTGAATTCTATGTAACCCTTTTTCAGACTACATAGTATGATAAAAAGTGCTTTATGAAGACTTGAGATCCAAAATCTATCCTGGGTCCTGTTTTCATATGGAGATTAAAGACTGACTGAATTACACACTGTTAGATGCTATAGGTACCAGATTATATTCAAGATTTTTCAGTAAAACAGTAGTAGCTGACTTCCATTTTGGCAAACATTACACCCACATTTTACCAAGATAGAGATATTTCTCCATATCTGGATGAGATGCATGAGTTTCCAGAAAGATAAAGAGCAGAAATGAAGAAAACATCAACCATATAAACACAATGAAAACATATAAAAATAATGAAATTTGCTATATCTTCAAGAATGTAAAGAAATGCTTATTAAATACATTATGATGGTTATACCTGGCACTATAGTTGAACATCTCAATGATACTTTAGATGACCTGCAAATATCTACAATATTTGAAAGAATTCAACCATACAACCTTGAAATGGCCAGATTTGTATTCTATTACCTTTGATGTCTTGTATTTGTCTCATGACTTCCTCTCTTTCTGCTTGTTCAGTTGCCGTAGTAACCCTGAAAGACCCCTCCCTTGTGAAAGTGGTTCTACTGGCATCAAAGGTGGCTGTCACCCCACATTCTTTCTCTCTCTTTTGCTTTCGCTCCAAACATGCTGCAAATGCACAGCCAACTGCATGACTCAACCTCTCTCCCTGAAAAAGATCTCACGTTAATTAGAAACGAAACCAGAAACCTCCCAACTACTGCCAAATCATAGCTGGCACTCCATATAATCAACCCTTTTGTGTAAAATCCAACCAAAAAGGTTCAAAGCAACAAATGAAACCAGTTTTAAATCACATGATTTTTAACTATTTGGAGAAAAGGAGACTGAATACTTTTAAGTACTTATGATATTAAAATATGTTGACCGAATACCTACTAAAATACTGTTATAAAAATCAGTTAAGTTTACACATGTTAAATAATTTGTATATCGCAAGTAGATGAAGTCCATCATTCGTATCAACATATGCACTGGACTGTTACAATATGCAGGAATTTAATATATTTAGATTCAAATTCATAAGATTTATTTACTGCATTTGTAAACTGCCACAATAAATTAGGACTCTGGATGATGAACACACAATTGATATACCACACAAGGCCATAATACAAGTTTCCAACAAATAAAAAATATACATTTTTAATTTTGTATACTTTATATACTAAAGTTGAATTAAAATCCAGGAAAAATTTCTCACCCAGTATTGATTTGTACATGACATACTACTCTTTATCAAGTAAAAAGGAGACCTACCGTGTCTTTTACAGCCATAAAGCAATGACATATCCAACGTCTTGTAGTACCATCTCGACATATGTAAGAAAATGCTCGGTCAAAATTCCTATCTGGAGCACAGAAGGAGACCTTCTCTATTGTCTGATCAACTATAAGATCCTTTAAAAAAAAAAAGGACAATATATTTCAAGTCATTCCAGGAATCTGGAATACCACAGCAATATGTTTTTCAACTTGAGATGTATTCTGTGTTTTGTGAGATGTATTCTGTGTATTGTGTGGGCTGCACCAATGGAGGCTCATTCAATTTCATTGTACATATGTTGTGCATTGACAATAAAGGTTTGAACAGATTGAACTGAACTTGTCTTTCAAAACAAAAATGTTTTCCCAATACAGGTAAATATTTTTATCAATACAGATTTCTGGCATAGGATATGTTGCATTTCTCAAGGACTAGTAACATTTTATTTAGCTGAAGTATGGCAAGCTTGATCAGAAGGGCTTTAAAATGAGTTCTGTAGGAATTGGAGATAGTAAGATCTTCAGATGTATTGTAAATCTACAGATCTACAAATGTATTTTAGAAGAAGCTGACAATGTTGCTAGAAAGTAACCTATTAAGAAACAATAAAAAAACATTGGCTTGCAAGCTCAACATCTCTGCACTAAGCAAAGCATAGAAGACATATGTAAGATCAAACTTATCTTCTAATACAAATAAGTCTTCATAGAAATAATGGGGATCTGGACGGTTGATTTATACTAATGGGAGTACAGTAACTGAAGGATGTAATCAGTTCAAAATGAACAGAAGCACTATTAGAAAAGGAGGCGGAGCTGCACTGTGTGTTAGAAATATCACACTTGCTAAGAAATCTATATGAGCAAAGCTAGCAACACTGTAAACACGAATTTAATTTAATTTTAAATAAACAGAGGAACAAATACAAGTTGCAGTTAATGTCTCCTACTGCCTCCCAGCCAAGGAGAAAATGTAGCTGATACTTTCCAAATGCAAACGGAAGTTCTTTCAAAGAGACATATAATAGTAGCAATGGGGGACGCAGTTATCAGCTGAGATTGGTGATGCCAAGAAAAACAAAAAGAGCTTCTTTGGATATTAAAAAGAAAAAGAGATCAGCATGCCATCTGCTCACTGAAAGGCAGAAAAATGGGAATAAGGTAACAAAGAAAAGGCTGAGCTACTCGAATCCTTTTCTGACTCATTCTTCTCTAACAGGAAAGTATGTGTTCTGCTAGACAATTGTGAAAAGAATCATTTAATTTTGGGACCAATACAAAATGGTCAGGGAATACCTATTTATTTTGAATGTTTAAATCATCATTACATCCAAATGAACTGAAGCAATGCGTTTATGGTCTGGTCAAACATTTCTGTATTATATTTGAGCAATCATGGAAGAAAAGAGAAGGGCCAGATGGCTGCAGGGGGCAAATCTCCTTTTTTTCGAAAGAAGAAAAATGAAAATCTAGGAAATTATAGATTGGTTATTTTAACAACCATACTCAGGAATATTCTAGATGAGATTATAGGGATATCAATCTGTAAGCAGCCTAGAATTATAGGTAGTCCTCGAGTTACAATCACAATTGAGACCAAAATTTATGTTGCTAAGTGAAACATTTGTTAAGTGAGTTTACCCCATTTTATGACTTTCACTTAACAATTGTTAAATGAATCATTGCATTTGTTAAATCAGTAACATGGTTCTTTAAGTGAATTTGGATTCCCCAGATTTTGCTTGTCAGAAGGTCACAAAAGCAGATCACATGACCCCAGGACACTGCAACCATCATAAATATGAACTAGGTGCCAAGCATCTGAATTTTGATCATGTGACCATAGGGATGCTGCAATGTTCATAAGTGTTAAAAACGGTCGTAAGTCACTTTTTTCAGAGCCATTGTAACTTTGAACAGCCACTAAGTGAACTATTGTAAGTCAAGGATTACCTATACTCACAGTCAACATAGATTTCCCCACAATAAGTCTTGCCATTCTAAGCTTCTGATTTTTGATTGGATTTCTTAAGAGAATACTACAGCTACAAAATATCTTGGTTTTAGCAGAGTGTCTCATGACATTCCGCTTAACAAGTTATTGAACTAAGGGCTGGATGGCTAAGTGGATATATATTTAGTCTGAATATTGTATACAAAGTATGCTAACAGCAAGTCCTTCAGAAACTAGGGTGAAGAATTAAGTGAGGTACCTCAAGACCTTAGAACCTTTAACCTTAGAACCTTTACTCTTCAACTTTCTTATTTATAATTTGAAGACAGTGTGAAAGGAATGCTTGTCAAATTTGCAAATAACACAAATGGAAGAGATAGCTAACATTGAATTCAAATATTGTACTAAGCGTTAATACAATATAAAATATTTGATTTTGGCTTTAAATGCTACATAAACCCAGCACAAGCACTGTAGTTTCTGCATCATGATTTATGTATTAGCAGATTGTTAATTCAGCCAATTGTGGGATTTTGTAGGATTTTTTTCCTATCATATCCAGTAAACCAAGTGTTTAACAGTTCAATATTTCTTTAATATCAGGATTTTTCACCCTATTGCTTTTATGAGTTCAGGCATACACTGAAGACATCAAAAGACAAAATAAAATTTTGTATTGACTTATATGAAAGGATCAGACAACATTTTGTTTAATCAATGCTGACTCAAAAACAAACAGCAGCTAACCTTTGTTTTCTCATCCACAACTCTGAGTCCATCTGCTGAAACCCACAGGACTGCTTTAACTGCCTTCTTTCCACTCTTGCGGGGAAGGAAAAAGAGAAAAAAGGATTATTGCTAGGCTGTTAAACAAACTGAATTCTGATTTCCTCTTTCCAAGAAGCACAAAAGTCATAAAGAGACGATATCCAACTCCAGCAGGAGTGCCCAAAGCCAGATATTCAGATCAAACAGCAAGAGCTCCAGAGAACCAAGCTGAAGCCAGTTTTTAAAAACACAATGCAAAAGGAAGGGGAAAGAACAGGATGAGTCAAGTGGGTTAAAAAAAATTCATATAAAGGCAAAGAATTCAAACTCAAATTCTTTACCTATTTAAAACCAAATAAACCATCAGTTAACTCTGATGCTTAAGGAGTTACATCACAAGTAGCTTTCCCGCTCCCAACTTTTAACAGTCAACGTTCTCATTTTTCCATTATCTCAACATTCCACCCAAGTTCCTCTCAAAGGAATTATGCATAACACTGCCATTAAGTTTTCATAATTTAGCCTACTCCTTCCCCAAGAGCCCATGTTAGGTATAAGCACTTCTACTGCCTTACTTTTATTTTAAGCTAACTGGTAATAGAAGATCATCCTTGCAGATATTTCTATAAATATGGAAACTAAAATCCTGCCTTTCCCACCCCACTTTTTATGAATTTACTTAAAACATCTAAACCATCCTTCCAGAAATACCAATGGTCTTTCCAGATTAGGTACATTTTTATCCTGCCTTTCCTTAAAGTGCACAAGGTAGTACATATAGTCCCTCATATTCTCACAGTAACTCTGTAGAAAAGATGTGAGTTACTGACTGGAAGCTTTCTGTGAATGATATAACACATTGGTGAATTGTTTTTATGCTGCCATCTATTGTTTTAATTGTTGTAAACTGTCCAAAATCATATCTGTGAGGTGGGCAGCTACAGAAATTGAAATAGATACATAAATCCATCATCCAGACTGGCCTTTTAGAAATCAGTACAAATACAAATTATAATAAAGGAACGTACCAGAAATGATAGTGGGAAGACAGCTCCAAAAGAAAAGAGCAGTTTGATTATCTGCATACACCATTTTTTGTAGACAAATATATTTTTCACAGGTAATATGCTTAGTGACTGTGGCAGTTTTCTCCTTCTGTCCTGTATTGTATAACCTAATTTGCTTACATAACAATACATTAAATACAGCTAAGGTTATTTCAGCCGTGTTTTTATATGGCATGCTTTGCTAAGTTCTCAGCTTATATAACTTGGCAGATCAGTGACTAAAATATTGTTAATTTGATATTTTTTTACTGCAGTAAAAAATAATATTCAATAGTTGTTTAGTTTGCTTTTTCACCTACTCTACATTTTTAGAGCTTGCTGGAAACCTATTTACAGCTTTAAAATTTAGCATAAGACTAAATATGTATGTTAAAAGATTGTTATGGGCATCATAACATACAAATTTATCAAAAAGATTTAATTTTTCCATTTATATTCTGCCTTTCTGGCGATAATTGTACTATGATTTTTCATCTAATTATGTAGTAAAGTGTCTTCATCATGAATCATGCCAAAGTTTAAGCTTCAAATATTGGATGGCTTTGATTTTTGTAGTTATGAAAATACTAAACTAGGAATCATGCTATCTTCCCTTCAAACTTCACCTCTGTCATGATTTAATTAAAGTAGCATTAAGCAAGCAATCATAGCTTCTATCTGCAAAATAAGGATAAAATTGGACTTTCGTATAGAGAGGGTTATTAAGGATTACAAAATAATTATGTGAAGTCAATTGAATATCTAAAAGTGTCCTACTGCTAAGGTAAAATATTCTGTTCCAAGAAGGGATTACAACTTTATAGTAGAGTATAGTAGTCACCACAGATGTTAAGAAAAGTTTCTTAAACACAGATAAGGTGCAATGAAATAAGGAAACACTTTCAGTCATAGAAGGGCATCAGTTTTATTTCAGAGAATCTATTTGAATTTATGTATGGAAAAGCAAACTTTTTTGAACTTGGATTTCTTATTTTCAAAAGCTAAGAGTTCTAAAACAATTTCCCTTTTGTTAAAACAACTCACATCCATGCAAAATTCTTTTTAATCTTTGGCCCAATACTTTTTCCTTGTAATTCCAATGAACTGGTTTCAACCCTGTCTTCTGAATTTATCTGCCAACTGAACTGAGCATCAGAGAGTTCATCTTTTAATATCTGCCTGTAGTTTTTGTGGTTTAGCCACTGAATCAAGACTTTTGTGACTATATCTCATTATATTTGTGGTATTACACCCCTAAATGTGATGCAAAGTAGAACTAATATCACCATTCTTAGTTACTGTTAACTTTGCTGCACTGTGTCTGCCATTAATTTTTTTTTTTGCTTTGTTTCAATACTTATTTTTTCCAAATGAACATCTGCACTTAAATTACCTTGATGGTCACCTTATGAAAAGACAAGATGAAAATTTTAAATGCATACACTCAGAAGAGCTGGAAACATCAGCACTCTTGAACAGAAAGTTAATTCTGAAATTATTTTTTACCTAATGTAAATTATAAATATAATCCTAAATTATATAGCCCCAAGATTCTAGTTTGACCGGAATCTATGATAATGTGAGACCTTTGAGGGAGGGGTGAGCAGAGAACCTTTTACAAGCTCCCAGAGACAGGATCTCATACATATCACAATGCTATACTATGGATGTAACTCCTTACAGCACAAACACAATGAATCATTAAACTTACTTTTCCAAAGAAGCCTTTGAAGAACTTCCTTTCCTGGAGGAACAGGGGGGACAAGTCGAATGCTATTACTGTAGGTAGCTAAAGTGTCCCAAGGTTTCAAACCAACATATACATATAAAAATGGGAATTGAAGGAAAATAGGGAATGCTTAGAGTTATCCATAGAGGATGTGACAGGCAGATGTGAAAAGTCCCATGAAAATGCATATAAAAGGCTTTACATAGACTTTTATTAGGACAGGCTATAGCTCTGAAATCAGTGGAAAGAGGGGAAAAAAAGAATAATCAGATCCAATTTCATGCAAAATATCTGCTTCATTTTGTTTGTTCCCTTAGCTTTTAGTAGGGTTACAAGCCAAACTTGGCAGCAGACATGGACTCGTTCCAAACTGGGTGATGATGACTTGGAACACACAGATTAATTTATGACATTTTGAAAACTGGAAATATTAACAGAGATCAAATAGCATGAATACCGGGTGGGGTGGGTAGGAAGGAATTGCTTTTAAAAAGTGTTCAAGCCTATATACTCATCCGGTTATTCTCAAATCATATTACTGAAGCTGATCTGGCAAAAACATAAGAGCATCTTTATGCCAAGGCTTGCTCAGTAGAACCTAAATGTTTTTCTCTAAAAGGCTTCACACTAAATTCTTGTTAACATCACACAAATTATCCTTTCTGTATATTTCCTTTCAGAAACTGTCAGGGAAAATGAGTATTCTACTAAAAACTAGAACAGCAACTTTTGCAACTTTAAGTCGTGTGGAGTTCAATTCACAGAATTCTCTAGCCAGAGCAGCTGGGAGTTGAAGTCCAAATAGCTTAAAGTTCAAAGATTGAAAAACACTGCTCCAGATGTTCTGAATGACAACCTTCAATACTTTTTGCGAGTACCGGCTAGAAAGCTGGAACCTGACATAACAATTTATACAGCACAATTTATCTCCTCTCTCTACTATATTTATTATCCAATATTATCAAAATTCCAGTTTGCAGAGGTAACATACAACGTATATTTAACATGCCCACTTAAATAAATGGATGTTACAATTTGATATGCAATTAAATTTGGTAGAATTAGTATACATTTTATATGAAGCTTATTTTAGAGCTATTTACCTGTTTCAATCACAAATAAAAGCCTCAATGTATTTTTCTCGAAACTATTAATAAGGTATGGAAGAAACAAGAGTTTAACTTGCTTGTTTAATAATCATTGGTATGGGATATGGAATATTTTTATTCGCACCATCATAGCCTTCCAAATTCATAGGTTCATGATAGTTGGGATAAAACCACTCCATCAATATGATGTGCTGTTGCAAATTAGTATTTTTCCTCTCTTAGAGACAGTACTTACAGAAATCTGCAAGTTGTCATTTTTTCCTCTAAATTTTCCCATCTGTCACATGCCTATGGATTTCTCTAATGTTTATAGTTTAAGCCCTTGTACAATCAACAATGGATTTGTTTCAATCATCATAGTTATTTTCTTGCTGACACAGACAGAATATATAATGAAAAAATATATAACAGATACTATGCTTCAGTGATCAAAGTAGCTTATTATTGCAGTACAATCTTACAGAATTCCCATAGTTTTTAAAAATGACTGTCGCACTGCCAAGTTAAGCATTAAATATCAATATAATCATCTTTCAGAGGGTACACCAGAAGCTATCTTGTTTGGGAGACAATAATTAGTTTCATTTTTAGAAAATGTTATCATGGAAAAAATTGAGATGATCCAGAGACAGTATTATTGGTGGAGAGCATGCAAAATGGATTTAGAATAGCTATGGAAGTTAATATTCAGAAACACCACTAATATTTTAAATACAATAAAACTATGTTTCTTGTACCTGCTAAAACAAGAACATATATTAACAAATATATCATACTTGCAAACAAAAGCCTGACATGTTAGAACATCAACACTAAAGACAACTTTAGCTAAATTAAAAAGTATGAAGGAAATATATGGAGTTTTGGAAGCCGCGATCACCAACAGATTGGGAGGGGCCAAGTCGGAAAAAGATTCCCACTTAGCAGCTAAACAGCTCTAATATCATAGCCCTCCCCTACTGTCAGAATCAAGCATTCCACAGTTTTTTTCCTATATGTTAAGTTGTCTATTAACAATGGTTATTATTTGCAAGACCATGCCATCATGTCCTTCCAAAATTTATTCACTGTTTTGACAAAACGTCTGACATGTTTTTCATGCCAACAGAATTCAATATAGACCAAAGTTTAAGCAGTTAGCACAATACCGTGTTAAAACTGATTTAATTGTATTTTCAAGCAAGCATTCCATTTAATTATAACTTTATAATGCTGAATATCAATGCATGCAATTCAAAATACAACTGAAAATAGAATTAATGAAATGCCTCATAATGGAATAGGTAATAACAAAACGATTCCCATTCTCTGTAGTTTAACTGAGCTTGGATATGTTTTTCCCCTATGTAAAAGGAAAAGGGGAATGAGTATTCCTAGGAAAATAAAAAGAAAACAGGAGGAAAAAAAAGTATATCTTTTGGAGTGGGGGAAATGTTTCGAGTAAGTTTTTGTTGTACAGTAATTATCCGAATCCAGTGCAAGAAACAGGCATTAAAATGTTTAAAACAGTACAGAAAAAAGGGTGCAGTTATTCACAGGCCATTGTGTTGTGTCAACATAATATGGCTGCATTTAAAAAGAAAATCTACATTCAACCACCTCTAAATGGCTTAAGGAATGTTTTGAGAAAATTATGTTCTACTGCTGCCTTCCCCAACATGGAACATTTCAGAATTTTAGAATGCCTAAGGAGATACATCAGGTTAAAATGGGAGCTCACTCTATGAAACTGCATTTCAGATATGTATTTAACAAACTAATCTTTGTGACAAAATCAATGTACTACTAGATGCCCATGTAACATTAGAAGTCTCTTTCAATAATTAGTAAAATATGGTTTAGGGGGAAAAAGAACTTCAGCAAGGGAAAAATCATTAAAATTAGCATTATGGATCAGTATTTTTAAAAAGCTGCATGGGCTCCATTTTGTACAAGTGCTTAAAAATATTTAGCAGTTTTTTAAAAAAAAATTCTTTCTACTCTGAGATGTTGCAAATGTTAGGTAAAAACAAGTTAAGAATAGTAAGGGCATCTTGTAACTTAGTCAAGAGAAACACCACTGAAAAATCCAGATGACATTAACTTCTGCTACTGGGTTTTATTCAGAAAGTCTGAATTAGAGGTCACCCAACAAATGTGTGTCTTTCTTAAATTATTGTATTTTAAATTGTCCTGCATGTAGTTTCTATAAACAAATTTTCTGTGCTGCTTAGTTTTAGAGTCTAGGCTGCTGTTCCAGAAGAATGTAATAGTAAACAGCAAAAGCTAACAACACCAGTTGGAAGACCATTATGGCATGTGCTGTTTTTATTAGTGAGGAATCTGGACTTCAATTTTCATCCCATTCTTTCCCCCTCAATTTCTTCATACACAAGTGAAAACAGATGTTGAGAATGAAAACTGGTCTATGAACCAAATGTCAGCTGTTTAACTGAAAACCTCTGAACAGATATATATCCCCGTAATTTTGGTCTATGCTTAGAATACAGAATTATTCCAAATAGCTAAGATGCTGTTACTATAAAGATAATGAGCTCAAGGACAATAGATAAATCATACTGTGAAGTCTTCAAACACAACATTGATAATAAAAGTTTCTCAGTATTATTTAAGGTGTGAGATAGCTACCACAATCAGGGCGCATTGTTTCAACAATCTTCCCAAGCTATAGTGCAATTCCTCAGTAATAATATGAAATACTTTTATTACTTTGATAAATAATGTGCTGCTTTTGGAAAAAATACATGTACATTCTGAAGCTGGAAAGATATAAAATAAATTAATATACATACAGCTTTTAGTCTTTTCACAGCATCTTCACATATATGCATTCCTCTGGATTCATCCACTTCTACGTGTCCCAGATACTGATAATAAAAGGGAAGAAAAAGATATCACATTAAAAGAACTTGTATTGACCTGTATCTACTTAATCAGATTCAACAATTCGAAATTTTAGAGTAAACTTACTGCAAAACATCAAGAAACAGTGAGAGCTGTAACAAAAAACAAAACCCTTCCTCCTTACAGAACAGCTTTAACTCAGAAATGTTGGTGGCGTTCCTCACATGAAGTGCCCAAATTATAGTCAAGATTTTGACCTGGCTATTTCAAAACATTGACTTTCTTTGACTTTAACCATTCTTTGGTCTCACTTGTGTGCTTTTGATTGTTTTCTTACTGCATGTCCCAGTTCCTTTTGAGCTTCAGTTTATGGACATATATCCTAACATTTGTCTGTAGAGTTGCTGTTACAATTCAGAATTCATAGTTCCATCCATGGTGGCAAGCTGTCCTGATCCAGAAGCAGCAAAACAAGCCGAAACCATAATATTACCAAGGTTATATTTCACAGATGGGATAAGAGTTTTATGCTGGAATGCATATTTTGTAAAATGCAAGGTCCTCCTTTATTCAAGCCATGACACGCTTTCCCATACCTATGTTGTGAAGATCAGACCAGAATTCTATTCTTTAAATAAGCAGGACCTCACACACTCACATCTGATTACCATCTCATTGACCTCAACACCTGGTTCTAATTTCCCCTTCAAAAGAACTGATAATCCTAGAAAAATCCATACTCTTGCCACACACCAATATATTGCTTTGGATCATTTTCTTGAATATATCAACAAACAGGTATAATGTTTTTGACTCATTTGTTTAATTAGGTTACCTTTATCTAGTTTTGAGATTTGTGTGGAAAACAGATATTTACATTATATTTATGTAGAAATATTGAAAATTCAAAAGGATTCTATAAATGTTTCATTTTATTTTATACTGGTCAGATTTCACCTTAAACACTGCCTATTCTCAGGCACAATGTATTAAAAATAATAGAATGACAAGAGTTGGAAGCGACTTTAAGGTTTCTAGTCCAACACCCACCCACCCCATTCAAGTAGGAAAAAAGTATTCAGAGAAGTGGAACAGGTTCAAAGAAAGGCTATGAGGATGATCAGATGTCTCTTTTGAATTGTACTGAAAAAACTGGGGATATAGATAGTCCTTGGCTTATAGCCATCAGTTGAGTGACCCTCTGAAGTTACAACTGCACTGATAAAAAGTTACTAATGACCATTTTTCACACTTATGACCGTTGCAGCATCCCTGTTGTCATGTGATCAAAATTCAGCCTCATGGAATGACTAATTTAATTATTAAAAACACTAAATCTAAAAAAAAATTAATTCGGCCGTTTGGCAATTGACTAATATTTATGATGGTTGCAGTGTCCCAGAGTCATATGATCACCTTTTGTGGCCTTCTGACAAGCAAAGGCAATGGAGAAGCCAGATTTACTTAACAACCTCTTACTAACTTAACAACTGCAGTGATTCTCTTTAACAACTGTGGCAAGAAAGGTTGTAAAATGGGGCAAAATACACTTCACAACTGTCTCACTTAGTAACAGAAATTTTGGGCTTAACTGTGATCATAAGTTGAGTATTCAATTTTAAGAAGAGAAGAAGATACTGGTAATACTTTTCCAATAGCTGAAACAACACGAACAAATCATCAAGATTTGTTTTCCATCTTTCAAGATTGAAATATATGTAAACTAGATATAATGTAAAGACAGATTTTGAGTAAATGTTAGAAGAAAATTCTAGCTATAGTATTATTTGGGCAACAAAATCAATTAACTGGAAGGTGGTGGGTTCCACTTCACTGGATGTGTTCAGTCAGCTATCTATCAGAGATGCTTTCATTTAAATTCCTGCAGAGAACAAGAGATTGGAGTCAACAGTCTATGCAACCCTTTCCTATTTCAATTCCACATCCTTAATATGTGTTTGGAAAATTTAGTTTCAATGCAATCTGCTAGAATCGCCTTGAGTGCTTATTGTCTGACATGTTATCTGATACCAATGCAAGCTTACAAGAAGTTCCCTATTATATGATTGAAATAAATAAAGCAGTCCTCAGAGTAGTTCACAGTTAGATATTCTGAAGGCTCAAGCTAAGGACACATCATCCTGTACGGTTCAACCACTACTGCTGCTAAGAATCAAGGCTGATTTTATGTCACAATCACTTAGTCAATCAATCACGTAGTATAAACAGTTTTCTAAAGTCATCAGCATGACAACTATCATTGCCTAGCACATCAAAATTACTGTGCATCATGAACAGGTATCATTTCATCATTGTCTACAGCTGTGTCACCTGGCTGTGCTCTTATTATCACTTTTTAAAAAATATCTAGAAAGCAGGGATCATTAAAGAAGTCATAAACAATTAATTTCAGTTAGCAGCTATGGATATCTGGGTCATCTAGATCTGGGAATGTTCCATCTTTGACCTTGGATGTTATGCTTCCCCTTTCAATGTTGGTACATAATCTGAAGGTCTTCCTAGACTCACAGCTCTTGCTTGAAAAACTGGTAGCAGCTTTTGCCAAGAAAGCCTTTACCCAACTTCAACTGGTGTACCCTTTCTTAGGTTGAGGACCCTTCAGATAGTTATTCCTGCTTTAGTCACCTCATGCAATGCGATCTACAGAGAGCTGCCCTTGAAGACCACTTGGAAGCTTTAACTGTTCCTGAATGCAGTGGCGCAAATCATGTAAAAACTCTGATTTCGGAGCTGTATTGGTTGCTAGTTTTCCTCCAGGTGCAATTCAAGGTGCTGGTTGTTACCTATAAATATGGTCTGGTTACATGAAGGCATAGGCTTGGGTACTTGAGGGACTACTTGAGAGATACTTGTCTCCATAGCATCTGCCTGGCCATTTATGGTTCTGCAAGATTGGCACATTTTGGGTTCCTTCAATTAAATAATGTGATCTATCAGGACCCTAGAAGTGCACCTTTTCTATAGCAGCACCTACCCTCTCAGATAAGGTTCCACCCAAGATCCAAATGGATCACATCCTGCTGTTGTTTAGAAGAACTATGAAGAACTATGTTCTTCACCTGGGCCTTTGGTGAAGGAGAGTGACGCCCTGGCTTCAGGTTATCACTCAAGCTGATGTATCACACTTACCATCTTTTATCATCTTTTATGTTTTCTTGATTTTCTTGTAATTTCTTCAATTGTTATAAGCCACCCAGATTCACTGATAGTCAGGCAGCATACAAGTTTAATAAATTATTATAACGGTTCATCACACATTGGATGAGAAGCAAAGCATCTTCAAGCAAAACAAAGAAAGTCCAGTTGCCTTTTGAAAAGGCACCTTTCGGACAACCATGACCTGGATGACTGAGAATCTCTATAGACAATGCCACAGAGCAGCATTATAGTGTTATCTCCTTTGTAAACCATGTAAAGTAGATTGAGTTGAGAGCATTTGACTGCTTAGGGTCACCAAGTAGACTTCATGGCTGAGGGGGAACTAGAGCCCAGGTCCCCTTGAGGCTAGTCCCATACCCTAATAACGTAATAATAATACCACACTGGCTATCATACTGGTTGAAAAATTCCTATTTTAAAACAAAAAAAATCCAGAACTTAACACCTGAAATGGTCTATGCCTATTCAAAATCATTCTTTTGAACAGAGATAAAACTCCAGCTATATCATTTAGATCAAAGGCAGCTAAAATATTATTGTAACACCATAAGAATAATAAAATAACTTACCAAGGGAAAGAATGCACTTTCCCTGAAAGTAAATTCTTTATGCATATTCAAGTCCTTCCAGAAAAATGCTACTCACCCAGAAAAAGTTGTAAAATTACGAGGTCTCCATGTACAGTTGGCATTTTAATAGTTTTAAACAGCTTCCTGACTAGCAATCAGTATTTGTTACAAAAGGAAAGTCAAACAGAATACAGGATTTAAGAACTTTTCGAAATCTTCTCTGACTTTTGATCTTTCTTGGCTACTGCCTTCTGACAGGCTGTTTCTCAGGCTCACTGCAAATATCCCACTGCAAATACTCCTTGCCTGTTTTTCTGCTTTAATGAACTCTTGGACAGACAACTCAACTGTGAAAAACAAAGGCAGTACAGTACACAAATACTAGGAGTTTTTACCAGGAAATAGAGAAATATGTAAGCCAGGGTTGTCTTGTCTTGGTTTATTAGTCGATATTCAGTAGTTATACAAGAACTAAATAGAGATGTCAGAAAGAGTTATTGCCGAGGGATTACAGTGCTGCAAGACAATGGCAGTAATGTCAGAAAATTAAAGGAGTTTACAGAGGCATAAACTTTTTAAAACTTTTTAAACTGATATCTTGCATATTCCTTACCCAAGAAAAATGGAAAAGAAAGTTGGATATACAGATCCAACTTGTATACTTGTAAATAATTTAAATTTATAACCCAATCAATCCAGGGAATTGAGTATTTTCCAATCAAGTCAATCATAAACAGTAGTGTTTAAATTTCACTAGTTTGCCTGAATAGCAATTGGCAGGCATAACACTTCAAAATTAAAGATCAGCAAACCAGTGTAGGAACAAGAGAAGAACACAGTTTTAGTGGTTGGATTTGTCCATCACTTACTTTAAAAAGTTGCCCAGCAAAATCAGGTGAATTGAGCTGCAGTGGACACTATTCTATTTCACAAATTCATAGAAAGGAAGTTAAAATCTTTTCCTTCCAGAATTTCAAGTATTCGATTTGCATCTTACAAATGAATAGAACTGCTGCCTTAAGTAATTTTCTGTTTTAAAAACATACCGTATATACTCGAGTATAAGCCGACCCGAGTATAAGCCGAGGTCCTAATTTTACCCAGGAAACCTGGGTAA
>JANHJO010010997.1:0-12520 GCA_032468235.1 Pseudoxyrhopus heterurus
ATGAAGGAGAGAGAGGGGGGAGGAAGGGAGAGAGAGAGAGAGAGAGAGAGAGAGAGGGGGAGAGAGAGAGAGAGAGAGAGGGAGAGAGAGAAAGAATGAAAGAGAGGGCCTGTGGGTCAGGAGTGGTTTGAGTTTTAGCCATTTATCCCTTTTGATTTTGCCATGAAGGTGGGACAGTTTACAGCAGTAACTTCCATTTGTAAAGTGAATTGAGGACTCTGACTTTTATACTAATTATTTCCTGCATAAGATAAAGGTCATTGTTGGGCTTTATCCCCTTCTTGAAAATGAAGTAATCTTTTATTTTCACCAGAATCATTTTCTTGTTGCCTAGAAAGGGCACATTTCTTAGGAAGTTCCAAATGAAGGTTTAAAGAGTTTCCATCTTTCAAATGCAGCATTCATTTATATTGAATAACTTTTAATCAGATGGACATGTTTGATTAAAGAATTCATGTTATTTTATGTGCAGCAATTAGAAACATCTTTATTTGGCACAAATATCTTCTAAACTGCATCCTATTGAAGGTAATCTAACATTATGCTCAAGAAAAGGAATATTGACAAGTCTTAATTTTATATATGGTCAGTTATACTGTAGTCCTTATTTAAATGTCTTATTCAAAACAGACACGGGACTCAATTGTTTTACCTATAGTCATTTCCTTATTTGTTCTTCCTGATATTTTCATTTCCATGTATTTTTGGAATAGCTTTTTTTATTAAAAACAATGATCCTTTATAACAGGATGCCAAACTTTTAGCAAGGTTAGGTGTCATTTTATTTTACACTGGGTAGTTAAAGTTCACATTGTTTCCTAATTTAATTGACTGAGAGCAAGATAATATGGTACAGCAGAGTTCTAGTGTATGAGGTCATGCCCAGATAGCCATAATATCTTAGAGTGCTGTACTCAATGTTAGGAAAATATATTTAAATGCCCTTAAGTTCATTAGGTATTGCCAAAGGTCACGCTTTATGTTCAGTTAGTTTTATTAAGGTTCATTGTTATGACAGTGACCTGAACTCTAACTGTGTGGCCTTTATCATATTAGAGTGTATATACTGAAAAAAGCTCCATTTAAATTTTAGATATTGCTTTATTAAAGAGAATTAATTGTAAACACAGTTGTAAATACTGGTAACTAAAGCGCCTTCATTTTGAATAAAGAAAGATTATATTTTGAATAACAAAATATTCAGCAGAAAGTCTTGTACAAAAGGGTATAAATTAGATGTATATAAAATTCCTTATATAAACTGTAAGATTTATGTATTCTGTATATATTGTTTTATTAGGCTGAAATAACTACCTGGTATTGAATTTCCAAACAATAGAGAATTTAACAACAACAACAACAATATATTAACAGAATTGGAACATCTGTTATATACATTGTTGTTATGTATGTTTTTACCATGATTTTATAATAGAAATTAATATGATATGAGATTTGACAATATATTTATATTATAGAAGTAACATAACCAAAAACAAAGCATAATTTACTCAGTTTCATCATTGTAAAAATTGTTATTTTTTTCTATTATTATTTACACTATTATTTTTTAAATGATCAATTTTTATAGCTTAGAACTTTAAACAATCTCAGAGTTTATTCTTTTCCATATCTTTCTTTCTTCTATTGTATGATCTTTTCTTACATGGTGAAGTATAAAGTTATCATCCAGTAATAAAACTGTATATAGCTATTGCAAAAGCTGATAAAATGAAGCCAAATAGTTTAATTTTAAATTAAATTTAAGAAATAGTAGATAGAGCTTATAACAGGGTGTTCTTTCATCATCTACCTCCTAATAACAAGAATATTTATCTTCAATTTAAATTTTAATCAAAACAATTCATTCATTTTTCAAACATTTTTTTCCAAAGCAAACTTTAAAAATATACACAGTTCAACCCAGCCAATTTCACAAAAATGATAGTATAAAACATAAAAGTATAAAATAAATTAAAAATCCAGCAATTTAAAAACAGCCTCAGCATCACTTTTAACTAGAAGTAAATCAAAATGACAAATGCTACAATGCATTTAAAAATTTAACAGGGAGAACATTAAACTTCATCTTGGAATGTTAACTAGTGGCCACTGCCCAAATTGTTGGTCTACACCCAAGTAGATCAAACTATTTCATGCTGTTTCAGGTGCTACTGGCTTTGAGCTTGTTCAAAACAAGGACTATGGTATGTTTTATTGAGATACTGTGGCCTATGTTAACAGTATATTGCAACTCTGATTGTGTTTTTGATATCCTTCCCTCTCATACCTCAGGAGGTCAGGAAGGAGTCAACCTGAGTATCTGCCTAATATTCCCACAGTTCCCAGAGCTTAAGACATGTTTCTGCACTTTATGTTTTTGTAACATCTAGCTATTTTCCCCAAGGTAATTTTCACAATCCTACACATACAGTCCCTGGACAAATACATTTGATTTGTCATCAGCTTCCTGACCAAGTAGGGTTTTAAAGGACAATGTAGGACAACAACAGATTGTTCATCATTATGGCTGACTAGTGTCCACTTATCAATGGTACTCTCTCAGGTTCTGTAAGCTGAACATGAGTAACTAAATCATATCTACCACATCTAAACAATACCATAGTTGGGATTCTTGGATCACATGAAAAAAGGTATTCCTGTTTGTGTAATAATACTGTGAAACTTAAGTTCATTTTAATAGAATAAATAATACCAGAATGGCAGTTTATTACAAAATCTCTGCTATTTCTTAAATGCTGTTTTCAGTTTAGCAGTTATAAAAATGAGATGTGTCTTTAATATTGGGCCCTATTGATCAGAAAAGGTCAAGAGAATGAAATATACTGCTTGTATCTCCCATTATTAAATAGAACCTACTTACGAATTTCACTATTGTTCTTTTGCAGTGTATTTTAGATAATGAATAGTTTTATTAAATTTACACACTAGTAGAATTTATTGTAATTTAATGCAAAAATGCTACTACCGCACAAGAAGACATAATAATAAAGATAAAATCATAAAGGAATTAAAAGAAAATTCTTCCTTACTTGTATTGAAGATAAAAATTAGTTTGCCATCTGTTAGTAGTATGCATAATTTGTTAATCAGAAGGAAATCAAGGATTCCAGTGGCTCCTTCTGGTACACTTTTTTTTATTAAAGAAGAAATTATTAGTTCTTTGGTTCCCTTTATAAATTGAAATATAAAATAATATGGATATCAGATTCCATTTTTTCAATTTCTCAAGGAAAATACTGTTAGCAAAGTAGAGAACACCATGTATTAGAAACAGCTTTTGCAAATATAGCTGTTATTGCAAATGAGAAATTTAATGTGTATTGATCCAAATAACAAAATTGCACATACTTTTTAAATCAAGGTTTATGCTTATATAATTTTCAAAATTTGATGGTTAGGATATTTACAACACAATATAGCATGCAGTCTAACTGTAAACCTAATGTTAGGGTTTCTGTTAAATAAATGTTATGGTAATCTTAGTGAAAAGGAAAATAATCATTTTTCTATCGACCAAGAATGTAGAAAAATATATATATGTCACTTATTATTTTTAAAAGGTTTCCTAGAATGTATATACTTAAATAAGTAACTTGTTTTATGTGTGCCTGCTTTCCTTCTATTTGATGTCTGGCTCCAAATGACTCTTGGCTTAAATTCATCTTCCGCATTTAAATGAATAATATACACAATTTATTACCAACAATATTCTTTGGGCATTCTTTTATTATTTATTTATTTAAATTTATATAGCACTCATCTCCTCAAATAGGCGATTCTGAGAGGCTTATAAAGAGTAAGCCATTATTATCAAAAACAATAATTCATTTCTCAGATAGATAAACTTTGTAATTTCCTAGAAGTTGATTATGTTTAATAAAATAAAGATAAAGGTCTGGATACTAAGGAGTTTGGCTCATAGAGTAGAGCTTCTTCCTATTTACATTTCCAGGCTCCATTTCCTCAGTTTTTGGACCTTGAATAAGCCAGTAGTTTTTTTTTTTTTAAATCTACATATACCGGTATCTGTGATTATTTCCTTAATAGATACATGTGTGGAATATTGCATACTACAATCTGTCATAACTATATTAGGTTTGGGTTTCTGAGAGTAAGGCTTTAAACTTCCATTTATTTACACCATTTGGTCTATTGGGATTTTTATGTCAAAAATGTTAGCTTTGGGGTATTAGTTATACAAATATCAGTGTTTAGCTTTAGCCTGTTAGCTATCAATTGGATTCAGAAAATCAATGATCTTAATAGTTCCTTATTACATAGTTGATGCATTTGCAATAGTGAGTTGAGTTACTATCAGTGAATAATCAATTCAGGGTTTTTTTTTTTTTTTAAATCTATTAGCTGATCTCTGCCAGAAACTGTTTTCTATAAATTCAGCACTGTACTGGGCTACTGCAACACTGTAACATATTTGAAAGTTAAATAGGTACCCCAAACTTAGTGTAAAATACATTGTTTTTATTAAAAAGGCATCCTAGACCGAATATTCTTATCTCTGAAAATAGCTCTTTTCTGCATGGGATGTAGACTCAGTTCCAGGATTAAAATTAAAATAGCATTGTACTCTGAAATATATTTAACAGAATAACAGAGTTGGAAAGGACTTGGAGTCTTCTAGTCTAACCCCTTGCACAAGCAGAAGACCCTATATCATTTCAAACAAATGATTGTCCAATCTCTTCTTACAAACCTTCAGTGCTAGAAGCCAAAAACCTCCACAACTTTTGAAGGCAAGCCGTTCCAATGATTAATCCTTCTAACTGTAGGAAATTTCTCTTTATTTCTAGGTTGGTTCTCTCCTTGATTAATTTCCATCCATTGCTTTTTTGTCTTCTGGAACAGCAGATAGTTAACTTTCTAATATATACAGATAGTCCTTAATTCATAACCACAATTGGGACTGGTATCTCATTCATTGAGCGAAGTGGTAGTTAAGTGAGACATCATGTAGCTGCCCACAGATTGTTTTGCTCAACAACTGCAATCCCGGCACTCCCAATTGCAGTCATTAAGTGATTGTACAGGTTGTTAAACAGAGTCCCAGATAAGGAGCACAGTGACGTGGAAGAGATCCAGAGAGGCTCTGCTCAGGAGCTGAAAATACTCCCTGCTGAAATCCAAACAGGATTTTAAGCTACTGTGCAAAGAAATATTCATGGATGCAACCACATTCCTTACCTTACTTGGCTGAATCTCTGTACTTTGTTGTCAAAGGACTTCATCTCCCCTCCATGGCATGGAAGGGAACTCAGTTGACAGAACACAGGAACAGAGCTGAAATCTTCAGTATTTTGGCTTTGTTTCTGCACCCTGTCAAAGGAGTTCAGCTCCTCTTTGGGCGGTGGCTCTTTCAGCCAGCCTCCAGGGATGAGAGGGAGTCCTGTTCGTAGGTGGCAATAATTTGCAACTTTCACTGCTGTCGTCCTCATGGGGAAGCTGGCAAAGATTGCAAATGGTGACCACATGATCATGGGATGCTTGGCAACCTGTTGTAGGTATGAACAGGTTGCAAAGCTACCAGACCATAATCTTGTGACCACAACATTTGTGGAAGTGCAACACTCTGCAATTTCTAGAAATGCTTTCCAGGCCATAAAGCATTTTCCAATGCTATCATAATTCTGGACCATCATTAAACAAAGGTCGTATGTCAAGGACTACCCATAGAGGTTGTGTAACTGGCCATCTCCACTGTGAAATTTGTGAATATACCTACCACATAATCTCAGTTTCAAATATGTCCCCCTTACAGAAAAGTTATTACCTCTGCAGTAGACCAATGGTTAAGTTCATTGCCCACATTAATCTTTGAGTATGGTAATTTAAATTCTCATGGTAGGACTTGGATGTCTGTCACTGCACTGTTTCTGGTTGAGGAAACACATTGGTTCAGTTTTCAGGTGGTTTGCCATTGAGTAGTCCTGCAATCAATTACAAAGACAGATGAAGAGTTGGCTGTGCAGATGCACACACGATCTAGAAATTACAGACAAGCAATAGCTTTTTGTCCAGAGTCAAGCTGTAAGTGACAAACAAAACAGGTTCAGGGAAAAATAATCCACAACAGCCAAATACCAAAGAGGTTTAGTCAGCCAGTCAAATCAGAGACCAGAGAGCCAAGAGAAAAAGTAGGAAGGAGGTTTTAAAGAAGATATTAGACAGCCATTTGTCTGAAATGGTATAGGATTCCTGCTTGAGCTGAGGGTTGGACTAGAAGACCTCTAAGGTTCCTTCCAACTCTGTTATTCTGTTAAGATCTTAGGTTGGTGTGTTGCTTTCAATAGAGGGACTACCATTGGCAGCTATTAAATAAGCCAGAAGCAACTGTGGCTATGGCAAGAGTTGGAGAACATATTTCTCGAGAAGCTGGGCTGATAGCACAGAAACCAATTAAAGCCCTCAAAATCATCTTAAGTAAGCCAAAAGACCTAATAGCTCAAGAAAAAGCTCATCTATATGCAGAATAATGACCATAACATCCACAATGTAGGACAGACAGGCAGAATTCTGTGTATTTGTAACACAGTCTGTTGCTTGTCTCTGAGAGATTTTTGAGGTAAGGTAGTGTTATCCTTTTCATAGCTTGCTAAAAACAACATACACTAATTAACTTCTTCATTACCAAAGTAAAAATCCCATCTCCATGAGGTGAACTGTGTAACAATATTATTCAGATGAGCACCACTGCAGTGCAATAACCCAGAACATCAGAAAAAGGAAACTGACCATCTTTACAACATCTTCCAACAAAATGGATACCCACACAACGTAATCAAAAAGTGCCTGATCACTCAACACCCCCTTCCACAATACCAACAATACAAGCTATGAGAAAGATAACACTACATCAATGGTAGAATCTCTGTGTCATGTGCATGTTGTATATGTTATATTTATAAGCATATCTATGCTAGGTGAACTTACTATATAAAGTTTTTTTTACTATATAAATATAAAAGATAGAAGTAGCTAGTAATTGCCTTTAAGAATAGAGCACAAAGCATTACCTTGGATTTTACAAGGCTAGCAAGCAACAAAAGAGCAGTAATTTATGAGCTCAGTGTAAAAGAATAGCATAATTACATTAAAAATTAATGCTAATGAACACTAAAATGGGGAAGGTGGTTATGATGAAAGTTTGTATTCATCTTCTCTTGTTTGAATGATGGCTAGTGCCTTGATTAATGGCTTAATTTCTATCAATTAGTGGGGGGGGAAATATCCTACGAGACGGGTAAATTGAGCATTGAATTACATATCATGCTTTTGTGTGTTGAGAAAAAAACAGCTGAGTGTATCTGATATAAGCCACAATGGCAAATGTGATGTGCCCCACGATGTCTGCATTAGCTCTCCTGACAGGCTGGTTGTACGTGGTTATGGGGTGTTTGGAGATGGCTGGCAGACAACATTCACTGGCAAGTTCCTGAGAAATATGCAGCTTTTTCTTTCCGTAGAATTTTAATTAGCATCAATAAGAACTCAACAATGGAAACCGAGCAGCAGTGGCAGAAGTTGTAAATTGATCATAGTGCTATGTAACCTTAGACTCTTTTTTTTTTTGGACAACGAATATTTTGCAATTTTAAGGACTTTATGATTCATAATATGGATTCCTACCATAGTTTTCTGAAAGGCAATAGGAGATCAAGAAAGGGATTTATCTTTCTCATGTTTACATTCCAAAGTTTGTAAGATTTATCTTTGGCCAAATATTCAAAGTAGCTTTTTCATGCTCCAGAAGTAGCATGTTCCCTTTTTTCTTCCACATCATTTTGTGACCTTGAATAAGCTTGTAGTTTGAATAAAGTTAACAAGTGCAGTGACTCCCATTATTTTCAATAGAAATACAGAAGAGTGAGTCCTGAGAGAATGCAGTACTTAAAATTGAGGGGTCCTTTGGTGTTCTCTGAGCTTGACTGTTTTTTTCCAGACGTTTCATTATCCAAACTTGGTAACATCATAAGTGCTACCCAGTTTGAGTAATGAAATGTCTGCAAGAAAACAACCATGCTCAGAAAGCAAGGACCCGTCATTTCAACCCTGAACATTCTCCTTTATTGGTACTTAAAATCGAAAGAATTGTGAAAATGGTAATACACATAACTAATACTTCAAATGCTGTGATTGCAAAAACAACAACAACATAATGGCGAATGATGCTGCTCTATATGTATCTGTGTATTCTTGACATCTGAAAGCCTTCAGTATAAAAGGGTGCTAACAAATTTATTTGAGCCTGCCTCATGTCAAAAAGCATTTCCCTTTCAGTGCATGGTAACTGCTTGTGTATTACAGAGGATCCACGTCCACATTCAGCCTAAAATACAGATTTCCTTACCCATATAATAGAATAAGGTTTAAATCATACAGTATATCATATCGCTCCTGTTATATTAGTTCTTTCTCTTTATGCGATTCAGCTGCATCATCAGGATCATACACATCTCTTTATATGTTGCACTTGTTTTAATGCTTAAGGCATTAGCTATTAATGCCATTTCATTAATAAACTCATGATACCAACATATTCTGCCACAGAATTTTGTGTAATAGGAGCTAAATGAGAGTGTGTCATAAATACTCATTTCCTAGTTTTGTATTACATAGAGAATATTTGGGTTTTTAACACATCCTTATACTTTTTATATTTTAATCATTTTTCAACTTCCCCGACACTTTGAAATTCGTTTAATTGCTAATTCCTGCCAAATAGCCATTAAAAAGCTGAAAACCATGCCCATTAAACATTGTTAAGACTTTTAGGTTTATGAAAATAAATCACATGAAGGCAAGTAAGGTGCATTTTTATCCAAAAAACAAGGACCCTTAATCCCGTAGGGTGAATCTTTTCATTTAACTGGTTATATAGTGCCATCTGCTGCTTTCAAGAGCTTTTCATCTACAGTACAGTAGTGATGACCTACAGATATAAGCCATGTGGTTTGAACAGAGTGATTGAAATTAAAGACTCAGATCAAGGCATTACCAAAGATCTCACAAAATTATGTTGGATCTTTTTTTGTATATTCATTTTTTCCTATTTTTTCCTATTTAGAAGCAAGCGCAGCTGTAATTCTAGAATAAATGATCTATGTATGAAAAAATGGCATCAACACATCAGTCACCAATATAAATAGTTCTATATTTAAAGTCTGCCCAGAGTGAAAGGACTTGCTGTCCAATGAGTTAGTATTGATTTTTTTTCTGTATCGTCTTAGCTTTCTGACTCCATTATTTTTGATTTTACTATGAAATGTATATCCTTTCTACTGACATCTGACAAACACTATATGGAAGTCATTTTATCTACCAATAATGTGTTTGTCAACAATATTGTAGACTAATGGATGCAACTTCCTTCCAGTCTGTTTTTATGCAGTTAATGTTGTTGAAGTAATTCAGGAAAACATTCTGTGATTCTATTTCCCTTGAGGAACATGTCCCCAGATTATAATTGTCACTTGCATTAGAGTACTTCAAATATCTGAGTCATGCCTTTGTCTATTTATGGTTTCCTATTTTGAATTTATATTGTAAAATGTTGGTAATATTTGACAGGGTGCATACGGACTGCATCATTTCTTCCTAGACCGATTGTGATAGGTTCATGAGTATTAGAAAATCAACATGCATGAATATACTTGACAAAGAGTACATATGTATGCTTTATTTTACTATAACTGTGATATGCAAACATACTTAAAAAGAAAGGCCAGCATACTATCTAAAGGACACTGATAAAAATATTGAACATTGAAGAAGATGGATTTTCATTATTTAAGGATTTCTATTACAGTACATCCAACCTAATGAGGACTAATGAGGACATCATTTAATAGCTTAGAACTGTAGTGCCAAATATATTTCAGCTGTAGAATATGATAGTATGGGAAGGGGTTTGTTATAAGGGGTTTGTTATATTCCTTCCATTATTTGACAAAGTGCAGCTTTAAACTTTATATTCTGAACAATTCAATCTACTCATCAACAAATTAGCATACATTGTTTATATGAATCAATAATACTCTAGAAGGATTGAGTTGCTCAGTCCTATATCAACTGAACATATTAAGGAATATTTGGTATTCTGATACTTTTTAAGAAAAGTGCTTAAGAGATGACTAGATGATGAATCGTAGCTTCTGTCTCAACCACACACCCTTAGGCTATGCATTGACCTTTCCTAACTCACCAACTATCTCACACCCTTGGGTTCCCCTGTCATCTGAAGGAGCTTTTTCTCATAAGATAAGTTCTCTTTGGGATTCTCATGTATATCAGAATACATACTATAAATGGAATTCCTATACTATTTGGTATAGAATTGGACTTGCTGGCCTAAATTGTCCCTTTCAACATTTTGATTCTATGAGTATATTCTAATGCATCTTGTTGTTGCACTCAGTATATTTTATTTGACTTTATTATTTCATTTCTATCTGTACTGAACATATGTATGTCATATTCTACCCTGGAATTCTTCAAATGTTTCCCAATTGCATAAATATTGAGGAAACTCATTTTAAAAGTTGCATAAGAGTATTAAAATAATATAGATGAATACAGTATTAATACGGACATTTTTAAACACAACAGGTAACAGCATATCCCCTACTTTGGCTTGGAAGATTTGTTTTCTTCCTCTTGCAAACCAATTATTTTTGTTTAGAGGGGAGATGGCATTAAAACTATAATGAAATTTAATTGGGGGGGGGGGTCAGCAGATCATCTTGTGTGTGTTTTATGTAAATGGTTGTTTTCTTTGTCACTTACAAATAGAATCTCATTGGAAGCACCATTACTTATGTTCGACTTTTCTGTTTTCTTGGCAGAAGAAATACGTTAGGAATATATTACACAATACAATATTTAAAGTGATGGTGAACAATATTGACATTGTACCTTTTTCCATAGATCAAGCCAGTCTTGTTGAGCAAGTAAAACGAGTCAAAGAAATTGAAGCAATTGAAAGTGACTCTTTTATTCCACAGACATTCAGATCGAGCAAAGAAGTCAAAAAGGTAATTTTTCAATATTTTTTTTCTTTGCTTAGGATTCTTGTGAATCCTGGAACTGTATATTAATGTAACTATCATTGACAATGATTGTTTATACCAGTATTAATACCTGATTCCTGGCCATTTTACATCAAGTACAGATTCTACTTATTACATGACACTGTATTTAAATGTGAGAAACGTATATTTTGCAATAAAATATATTTTTCAGACAAACACAGAGTTAATTTTGTATGCAGAAGAGGGGGATTTGATTTTCCTTTTCCAGCTGTGAAATATCCCAGAATTTATCCCCAGTTCAGAACTATCTCGAGAGTAGAATTTCATATTAACCAAGTTAAAAAGAAAAAGAAATTCCTGCTCTTTTCTTCACACATTATTTGACACAGTTTTTTCAGACATCATGCAGTCCCTTGCTTTCTCACATCCTTTATTGAATTGTTTGGGTAAAACTCTAGATACATATATACATGCATTAGGTCCTCCTATATATTATTTACTTTTATTTCAATTCTGGCGATCAGCGGGATGACAGATCTCGTAGCCAGATCCCTTCACATCCACTGAACAGCTTCAACTGTTAATCAATTATATAAAAAAAAACAATATAAGGCCTTCCTGAGGGACAAAAAGATCAAAGCCACAAAAGAGAAATGGCAACTGATGATTCAGCAGGTTAATTTTTTGAAAGTTCAGCAGGTCTGCTACAAGCCAGAGGTATTCTCAAATGATTCATAGCAGAATTAGTTTGTCTATAAAGATTGTTTTGTGAATACATTTAGGTCACAGAATCTGCTGATATCAAAAGTGAACCGGGAATTACAGAAGTGACAAACATTGGTGTTGCTGTTACTGAAAAAGAAGTAAAGCCTGGAATTATTCCTACTACTATCAAATACCAAGATGAAAACTCACTTGCCCATCCCAATGTAAGTTTGCTGATTATGGCAGTCTTTGATTAAAATAATTTATAAAGAGTGCAGGAGACGATTTTATATTATATAATCTGTTTATCCATATGTGTATTTGTTTTCTTTTTTAAAAAAAATACTCAAGAACTTCCATAAAATCCTGACTAAATTTGTAGCATGAGCAATACTATGAAGTCCAACTGCTATGTTCAGATATAAAGAAGATTATTTTTCAAAACTTTTTTTACTTTTTATTTTCAGATTAAATAACATTATAGTCATTTAGATAAAACACATTTAAATTATATCTGGATACTGCAGGTAGACTCAAACATGGCTGCAAAATCAGCTACCAGTAAAACAGTGATTTCAGGCATTGCAATTTTAATATAATACTGACTATGAATGTTAACTGTATCTCCAGACTCAGTTTATTGAAGCTTAAACCTTGAAAGCTTTAAGGGATCTAAGATCAGATTCTTCTGATTCTTCTTCTGGATTTATCTTCCCCCATATGAATGTGCTGAAATTTGAAATTGATTA
>JANHJO010010999.1:0-11049 GCA_032468235.1 Pseudoxyrhopus heterurus
TGACTCAGTCCTTTGCCCTGTATGTGTATGAATAAAATTATGATTAATTATGAACATGATTTAACTTATTCAAAACAAACAGTTCTTTTTCTAAGTCATCATCCCCATTTATTTTTGGATCTCCAAACAACCCAATCACTTTTTTTGCAGTCATTCATCCCATCCATACATTCATGTCATCTGAGTAATTTTTAAACCAGATCACATCTACTACATAATTTTCCCCATATCCTATCTCTGATACTTTTATTGCCACAATGTATTGGTATACAACATGCAATTATCATTAACATATGAATTTCTACAGCCTAGGGACATCGATCCATGCCTTCCGATCTTTCAATATACAGCAACTATATCTATAATTAAACTCAACTCCAATATCAGGCCACTTCCAAAGTACAGGTAGTCCAAGATTAATGGCAATAATTTGGACCAAGAATTCTTGTCACTAAGCTACAGAGTTGTAAAGAGCAACATTACATAACTGTGCTGATTCATGACATGGTTACGATGCCATTTGTGGTCTCCTGCCGGCTTCCCCATTAACTCTGGTTGTCAAAAGCCAGCAGTGAAGGTTGCTGGTGATCATGTGACTGTGGGACATTATGACCATTATAATTGATACCCAGTTGCCAAGTGCCCAAATCATAATGAGGTGGCCACAGGGTCACTGCAACAACTACAACTTTGAGAACAAGCTATAAGTCTCCTTATTCAGCACCATAACTTCAAACGGTTGCTGAACAATGGTCATTAACAGAGGATTACCTATATTGCATAATTCCTCTTGTTCTTAATTTCACAAAGACACAACATGCCCATTTTTCTTTTTAATTTCATTGATTTATTTATGATTCTTACCATGTCCTTCTTTTACATTTCAAGTCGTAACCACTATACACTACCATTATTGCCAGCTGGGACAACAGATACTGCCTTTTACCACTTATCATAGCTTTGGTTAATCAAGGCTTTGTGAGTAAAAGAAAGGATTTAGAATGATAAAATTACGAATGCTAATATGCATGATATTCTCTGTTTATAACACAAACTTTTAAAATAATACTAAGACCTTTCATGTACTAGCTCTAATAATATGAGCACTACCTATTTATAATGTTGGGGTTTAATGAGTCTCCAAGTAGAAAATCTAGGATTGCAATTCATTTGGTATATAGAACATTCGTTTTCAGTCTGGAATTAAACCAGATTAAATATACAGAGGAATGCAGCCTTATGGCAAGTACAGTTCAATTATTTTCTTCAGGATAAACATAATTTTTATTCCAACCAGAATTTGTCCGATAAAGAAATTAAAGTATCCTTTATACTTGTTCACATGAAGTATTGTCAAATTTGAAGAGTTATTCAGGTCAAACATCTTGATTTTAAAAGTTCTTTTTTTTTTTTGAAGAAAAAGTAGTAGAACAAAAGTGGTACTAGCATTATTATTTCACGTCTCTCCATTGCTTGAATTAAGAAAGCGTGCATGTCTTCTTCAGAAATTTCAACTAAAGAGAATTTCCGAGATATTCTGCCAATATTACTATAACCAAAGCCATCAACGTATAGATAAAAGCCTAACGAGTATAAAATAAATAATAAACAAGGTCCAACTGCTTCAAAGTTTCTGGAAGCTGTTTAAAATAGCAACATTGGAAGCCAAGTAGAATTAGAAAGTATGCCTTGCTGCAGAAAACACGGAAGCCCAAGAGGCAACAGGCAAAGCACTGGCAAAAAAAGGCAAAAAAACCAGAAAAAGCATGAAATTAGTTAGCAAAGCTGTTGAATTACTAGGCTACGAATCTGATAAAGGGAAGTTCAAGAAGCATGTAGAAATGGTAGAGAAACCGAGCCATCACCATGGCTGACACACAGCAAATTACTGGTACTAAACCAGTATTTTTAGGAAACAAATCTGGCCAGTTGAAGCAAACAAATGTAACAAGAAAATAAGCTCTAGAACAGAAGTTTTTCAAACTGTATTCCATAAAACCCTTAACTTTCAAGAGACTTTGCAAAATCAAAACCTCACTATTCAGTTGTGAAAGGCATCCATGAAGATTTTTCTAACTTATAGGAGATAGGCTAGGCCTAGTTGGTTATTTTCAGAAAATCCCAAATAGGGAGTGTTTGTATGTGTGATGATTCATCATTTTGCCTATCGATTACGAATTCTGGGATTTATTTATTTTTTACAGACTCCATGGCCTGAAAAAAAAATTGAAAAATGCTGAGCTATCATTAGGTAGCATTCTTGAAGAAAATGAGGCTTTTGAACTTTCGGCAAAAATTGTCCTTAAAGTCTCATACTCGTAACCATAATACTGGAAAGTGGCCAAAGTAATTGCAATTTATAAAAAGTGATCCAGAGGAGATCCTGGAAACTACTGGATGATTAACTGGACATAATCTCTGGGGAAACTAGCAGAAAGCATAAAGATAAAATTTGGAAGAATATGGAGGAGTACTCCTTGCTAAGCAAAAGCCATTACGACTTCTACAGGGATAGATCTGCCTCATTAAGCTGTTTAAATTGTTTGATGGGAGGCAACAAACATCTGGGTGGAGTAGATCATATTGACACAGAATGTGTACTTGGACTTTCAAAAAGTTTTTGACGAATTCCTCATCCAACATTTTTAAATCTTGGGATTGCAAGCATGGTTCCCTGATGGACTGGGGGGCCTGGCTGAACAGAAAACAAAGAGTAACAATAAATGGGCAATTTTCACAATGGATGAAAGAAGCAAGGTCACACAAGAATCTATTTGGGCCTCAGGGCTATTCAACTTCTTCATAGATGATGTCGACTCAGGAAAATCCAATGAGGTAATAAAATCAAAGTGGTAAAAACACGAAGTGCTCCAAAGGAATTTCTCCAAACCTGATGACTGGGCCGCTAAATAGCAAATACAATACAACATTAGCAAGTATAAAATGAAGCACACTGGAGATAGGAATTCATGTCTCACTTACAGTAAGACAGGAAATGAACTATTGGAAGGGTTGGCACTATCTTGTGAGATCTTGGGTTACTGCTGATAGTTCAATGAAATCAACTACATAGCATGCAGCAAATACAAATAAACAAATTCAATACAAGGATGCAGGAACTTACAACCATTTACAACCACATCTGAGCCAAAAACTTCCACTGCTGGGCAGGACAGTTAAATGAATTGCACCCCATTTTATGACCTTATTGTCATAGTTGTTAAGTGAATCATTGCAGTTGTTAAGTGAATCATTTGGTGGTAAAGTGAATCTGGCTTCTCCAATTGACTTTGCTTGTTGGAAACTAGCTGGGAAGGTTACAAATGGTGATCACATGACCCTGGGATAATGGAACTGTCATAAATACATGCCAGTTATCAAGGGCCCAAATTTTGATCATGACCATGGGTCATGCTACAATGGTCCTAAGTGTGCAAAATGGTCATAAGTCACTTTTTTCAATACTGTTGTAACTTTTAATAGTCACTAAATGAATAGTTGTAAGTTGAGGACTATCTATAATAAAAAAGGGTTAAACAATAGATCAGTCATTACTGCTAAATAAATGCATGGTACAGCCATGTTCTGATCACAACATCTCAATAGGGATAACAATGGAATGGAGAAGGTACCCAAAAAAGCCAAGATAATCAGGAATCTTGTCCCATATGATGCCAAGATTCAAAAGTTGATGCTGTTTAAGATAAAGGAAATGTGCTTATTAGTTATATTTGCAGTGTGTAAAAAATACATGGTAAAGACAAAACTTAATTGATTTTGAAAGGGGACTAGATACATTCCCAGAAAACAAGTATATCAGTAGTGATTAACTTGTGTATAGATGCCACCCCCAGACATGGGAGCAGTCCACCCCTACATATTAAATGCACAAAGAAAAATGGCAGAGAAGCACTGCTTTGATCTCATATTTGTGGGTTGCTAAGTTGTCTCCAATGAGTCATTTTGTGAGGCAGAATGGGCCCGGGTCTGATCCAGCAAGTCCATTCTCATGTTTCCTTGATCTTTATCTTTCATCATCAACATTCTAACCTCCCAGTGCTCTTCTCCTTAATATAGGTGTCTCACTGCACCAATGAGATGCTGTTTGTATCAAAAATACGTTACCTTCTAGTATACGTCTTTAGAATTCAAGGACAGTTTCAGTATATGGCATGAGGATTAGTACTCTGTCCGTGATGCCTTTCACTACTCCTTTTAGCATCTCATAAAAAGCATCTTTTATCATATATTTTTGCCCATAAGATCAGCAAAACTAATAATTAATTAAAGAACTGCTACAGAAGATTTAGCTATAAACCTAAGCAAATTTTACTTTCCCTTTTCAATTTTATTTTTAACCACATTTGTGCCTCATAACCTATGTCTATATTATTTATTTTTTTAGATTTTAATAAAAATATTTATTTTTATAAATAACTTAAGGTGGCATACATACACAATATTCCTTTCTACTATTTTCTCTACAACAACCTTGTGAGGTGAGTTGAGCTGAGAGTAAGTGATTGGCCCAATGTCACCCAGCTGGCTTTCATGACTAAGGCGGGACTAGAACTCAGTTTCTTGGTTTCTAGGCTGGTGCCTTAACTATTAGACTTACCATCTGCTGCCCAAGCACTACCCCACCCTTTTTTTAAATACCATATGTAGTATCGGAAACCATTCTTATTTGGATATAAAATGGATACTAGAATTAAGGGAGCAGAATCTGAGGCTCTAAGACTGTTCGGAGACTTCCAGAACTTCCCCAAATTTTTTTATAAAATTGTATGTTTCCCTGTTACACAATTATATATATTTAATTAAATATAAAAGTCATTAATTAAATTAAACTGACTTTTAATTCAAGCACCATCCTTTGCCCCCCCCAAAAAAGTTTTCTTTCCTTACTCTAAGAGAGGCATTTCTCAACTTCAGTAACTTTAAGATGTGTGGACTTCAACTCTCAGAATTCCCCTGCCAGCAAACTGCCTAAATTTGCCAAGGCTGAGAAAGAACTATTCTAGATATTAGCCTATATAAGTCATAAGATTACATTTTCTGTCTTAGTTCTAATTTCCTTCTAAGCACCTATTCAAAGATGGAATCTCTGGGAACCTGTTTTCTCTAGAAAAATTCACTGTAAATGGTTCTATGTCTTACCAATTTTATCTCCTGTTCCCTGTTTTTAATAGCATTTTGCTTAGCTATCCAGCTCCAATACATCTCTAGTATTTTCTTCCTTTCCTCATTTGGTAAACCTAGTATCATTTGGTTTTACTCTTTTTTAGTTTTAGGTTAGAATAGACATGTATCACCCTTCTGTTACTGCTGAGCTTCCCATGAGCCCATGCCAACATGACAAAGAGATGTAAATGATAGAAGTAGCAATTTAGCGACATCTGGAACACCACACATTGCCTAATTCTGAACTATGCAATAATTGTTTATTGTTTCTATATAAATGATACATAAATGTGTGTGCTCTATATGCTAAGGGTTAGGCATAAAATCCATTTTCTTTATGCGAGTTTACAAATATACAATGAAAGCAAGGTTGTAAAGTTTCTGAACTTTAATGCTGATTTAAGCAAATTCCTCCTGCGTGCAAGTGCAATTGAGTATGAACTAATGAATCGTACCATTTATGCAAATTACTTCCGAGTTGTACGTTGGAAATATTTATACACTTGATTAGGGAAATAATAGTCCATAAATATGCTCTTATGAGTCATTTTAACTCTGAGTTACAAATATTATTCTGTACTGATATATTCTTATACTCCACTCTTACAAAAGATCTCAACTTGTAATCATGTATATAAGAGGCATCAGAATAGTTCGGAATGGAGAGCCAATCTCCATGTGTTCAAACACCACAGATAACATATGTACTGACAAGGAAAGACTGAGATGCACACCACTCTTTTGCAATTCCAAATATCTTGTAGTATTTACTAAGGTTTGTACATTTTCTATTTGTTTTGTGTCTTTGAATCAGTGTTTATGGAGCTTCTCAATCATTCATCTAATTCTAATTTCAGTTAGAACTGAAGAAGCTTCTTGGATGAGAAGCAAAACATTTTCAAAGAAAAAAATCAAGGAAGTCCAGTTGCCTTCTGGAAAAGCATCTTGGGGACTTTGAATCAGTGTTATTTCTGGCAACTGCAGTTTTCATGGCAAGATTTCTGAAGTGGTTGGCCTGAAAGAGAGAGAGTAAGTGGCCTAAGATCATCCTGCTAGTTGCATGTATGATGTGGGATTAGAACTCAAAGCTTTACAAATGCAACCAAGTAAAACAAGGTCTGGAGATGATACATACAAGGAGAGAAGGACAAACTTTGAAAAAATGCTATTGACTAGACTATTTATTTATTTTATTTATTTATTTAAATAAATGTATATGCCGCCCAACTCCCTGTGGACTCTGGGCGGCGTACAACATATTAAAACAATGTAAAAAAGCACAAAAATACATAAAAACACTTTGTCACTCAATTAATATTAATCCCAGGCCTGCCAGCACAGCAAGGTTTTAAGTGCCCTACAGAAGGGTATCAAGCTGGAGATGGTCCTGATCTCCTGGGGAAGGTTGTTCCAGAGAGTTGGAGCCATCACAGAGAAGGCCCTCCCTCACGGGCCCGCCAGTTTACATTGTTTCGCTGACGGGACCCGCAGAAGGCCAACCCTGTGAAACCTAACCAGGCGCTGGGAGACAAATGGTGGTAGGAGGCAGTCCCGCAGATATCCTGGCCCTTCCTCTTATTTTAATTTCTGTTCTGTGTTAATTACTTAAGGTTATTTACTAATTTTTGAGGCTATGAAGAAAGGCTACCAGTTTGGTTGAGAATCCAAGGATATTTTTTTTTTGCTTGCTTGTCTTTTCTTCTTCATAACAATATTCATGAACTTTAAACTGAGAACACCTCTCTATTTTTGTTTTGGGAAATATTTTTTTGTAGTTGCTGGAGTCATTAGATTAGATCTTTAACAGAATACAGGATTGGCTCATAAATGGACAGTCTTTTAAAGAATCCCGGGAAGATCATTGGAAGGGTATTGATGGGAACCGTATCTTCATATTTCCATCAGTTGTGGCCTAGCACATGGGCTGAGATGCAGTCAGCAGTGGACTGCTAAATGGCTGCTAAATTCTGATTTATAACCAATAAAAGATATGCTATTGTTATACATCTTTAAGTAAAACCATACTTCTTATTTTTCTTCACCACCTACTCCACAATAAAAGTCCAAGGATATGTAAGGAAACTATGCAAGAATGTGTAATTTTGAAAAGAGCCTACAAATTTTGTCATTACAGTGTATACATTATTATGATTAAGCTCCATGTTTAGGTGCACACAGTATACTGGTCTATTACAGATATCAGAAGCCATGTGTAGTCTTCTTGATACTGTTCAAATAATTCATTATTTAAAATTGTATAAAATTAGTACAATATACAGAAAAATATACAATGAATAGAAATTTTAAAAGAACTTAACTTCTTTTTGGTAATATTTTAGTATGCCTTGAAACTTTAAAGGAAATGGTTCTATTATGATGTTTTTCTACTGAGATCTATAAAATGCTGCCTTGTAATAATAGCTGACGCTGAGTGAAGTAAACTGTAGTAAGCACTTTTCATAATCTTTCATTTTTTATGTACTTAGAGATTATATTAAGCTTCTATTGTTTATGGTACACAATTGGGTAGTAAAAACAACCTGTGTACATATCTATTGTAATATAGTATTTCATATATATTAACTATAGTATACAATATATGCTACTTTAATAATCATTAATTGAAGAGTCACTCCTTCAGTTACCAACCAAGTATCTAAAGACAGAATTCCATCCAAGTTACTCTCACAAAGTTTCTATCAATATTATAGAATATTTCTATTCTAAATATCTCCACAAATCAGTTAAATTGGAATACTTTGATCTTAGGCTCATAATCTCTCTTCACCATAATGATTAAACTTCAAATTCAACACTGCTTTGTTCATTAGTCTATAAGGACAGTGCTGCTGACCTCTGAAGTCATTTGTATAACACCATATTCCCAAAGCAAATATATACTGACAGAGCTTACATTCCTTAATTCAACCACATTACTTCAGCTCAAGATACTAAAAACATTGTTTTCTTCCACTTCCACATTAAAATATTACCAATGACGTCTCTGAACAAGTTCACTGAAATGTTCAATGCACTGAAATTACCATAAGTGCTTAGTCTGAAACACAGATAACAGTTTTTCAAGGCAAAGTTCCTAAAACCCATTACTTGAACATAAATAACTGGCCCTACTATGCCATGACAAGAGACATGTTTGATATTTTGAAGAGGCCTGAACCTAGCTTTAATTATTAGGTGTATGAGAAGTTTCTCTTTGTTGCTGATTATCTTTTGAAAGCTCTGCATCCTGATGTCCTTTCTATGCTGCCAAGATAATCTGTGGGCACAAAGACCAACAGAGTTTAATAAAGATTTCAATACAGATACCTAATAAATAATATGAGATGGAGAGACCAGAGCACATATGAAAAGGACATAAAGGCATAAAGTGTTTTTCTGTCACAATGTTATTACCATTTCTTGATTAAAAAAAACAAACCACAAGAAAGAGGAACAATGTGGATCAGGAATGTAGTGTCTATCTATGCTGTTTTGCACTAAATATCAAACCCTTGCCAAAAGTTGTTATGGCCCTATATCATACTACTGATCTGGACCATTTTTCCATACCTTCATGTTGCTTTTTTGCATCACAAAAACGTATCAATTGATAAGCATCTTAAAAGAAATATGATATACCAAAATGTTTAGCTTGTACCCTAAGTCCACAACACAGTTCAGACAATCGTATGATCCAGAGGACCTACTAAAGCCCAATGTTTAGAAACAGCTACAGTATACATTTTTGTTGCTCCTGAAAAACACATCCTACAGGAATCCATGTATCTTTCTTTCATATTTTAGTTACAGCCTGCCCAGCACAACAGAATGTTTCATTAAAACTTTCAGAATCCATCTCCTCAGTCTTTCATCCTCTAAACAAAAAAAGAATATCAAAGCATTTTATTAGGCACACCATTTTGGCACCATCAATTTCTGCTATTTACTCTAATAGAAATTCCTCATGATTGGTTTTGCTAATGCAAAGTGATTTATATAGCACTATAAAGGAAATCAAGGAATATCCTAAAGAATAAAACAGCAAACAGACATAAACAGATCAAGTCAACAGGAACAAGTATTTTTCCTTTCAGAGTCAGGCAGTGTAGAAGTTTAATAAATTATTATTAATAACCAACATGACATTGATAAGAGTGGCCCAAAATATAAAAATCTAATAACCCATTTCCAAGTAATAAATTGACACTACTTTTGTACTTAGGAACAAATGATTAATAATTAAAGGAAAGGACTCGTTTCTCCAGATGCTGACTGTATCTTTATTCATTCCTACATTAGCAAGCAAACCGAAAACCTCTGTGTTAAACACCTGCACAGTAACACAGATATACACATCCACTAAAATGCAAGCAGGCACAGGTTTTCAAACGGAAAAAACTGCACATCTCCCCAAAGGATTATTTGCTCTTATTGTGGTTTATAATCCTAAATAGTGTTGTTAATAGAACAAAAGGTATCTCAGTTCCACATTATATAGCCCCCCACTCCTATCATTTAGTTGAATGGGGATTTTTTTCTTCATTAAGTCAAACACAGCATTACTTTTTAAAGTAGAACATGATCTTTGACTTTACTAAACCTGTCTCCAACTAAGTGTACTTATCATGACAAACTGCAACCTACTACTAAACCTATTTAGTTCCTTCCCTTTTAATGAGATTGCAGCCTTAATCTTTTACATTTTGGTATTTATTTAGAACATTTCTATAGCCACCTATCTTAAACCAAACTCTCGGCAAGTCATAACACAAGGATATAAATAATATATACCAACAACAATATAAAAACAGTAAAACAAAATATTGAAAGAATTGAAAGCAAAAGACAGTGGCTTGTCCAAATCACATATTTGGCTTGTTCAACATACTGTTTTTATGAGAACTAAGGGCCACAGTAATTCTCATGTCAGAACAAGAAATAAAATCCAGCAACTAGCTGCACACATTATTTCTGTATATATTTTTCATCTGCATACTTAAGCACCTGCTTTTCTTTTCGTATTGGCACAAAAGATTATTCTTAATTGTTCCTATAATTTAATGTCACAGAAGAAAACATTAAAGTTCCCTATAATTCTTAATTGTTCCTATAATTTAATGTCATAGAAGAAAACATTAAAGTTCCCTATAATTCATCATCTATAAAGAAAGATGAATCTATTTCCATATTGCAAATCAAACTACATGATTTGGATGCTATTGTAGATTTAACTATTGATCTCTGTCAAAAAAGTAAGAGAATTCTGCAGTAGAAATGTATTTCTGTGAGAAATAGGAGGGCTTGGTCTAAACAAACTGTTCTGTGAATATGGAATCCATTCATGTCAATGTTTTGCATTTACAGACCTTGCAATCTTCAGGTCAGCAAAGGAATCCTTTAAGCTGGAGATTCTTGCTGAATGTTACCTACATGCCATTCAACAAATCAACATGGACAATTATTGCCTACAACCACTTTCACTAAAGTTCTCTAGACTTGCCCTTCCATAGACAGACTTCCCACTCCAGGCACAAGTCCTCTGAAGACAAGCGAAGAAGGAAAAAGAACTAGGGCAAAACCAGAAACATTCAGAGAGGGGACTTTAAGTTAATATAATTACATTCAAGACCTCAGGGGAAAAATACATGCTGTAGCAAACATAATTCAAAGACCCTGTAGACTTCTATACTATCATTAATACTTTTGCTTCCAACAGAAAAACACATGATTTTTTTTTATTTTAACTCTTATAAGTACTAGTATATTGAGACTGACAGTACTCAAGAACTGGAATAACAGTTTCTTATACAAACTAGAGATCTATTAAATCTATTTTTAACAAAGTCATAGTGCAAAAAAGCTTCC
>JANHJO010011000.1:0-19199 GCA_032468235.1 Pseudoxyrhopus heterurus
GGGGGCAATATGCTGACATTGTAAACCGCTTAGAGAGGGTTGCAAGCCCTGATAAGCGGTATATAAATACAATGCTACTGCTATTGCTATAATAACTGTGACAAGTAAGGTCATAAAATGGGGCAAAACTCACTTAATGACTGTCTCCTTAATAACAGGAATTTTGGGCTCAATTGTGGTCATACATCAAGCACTACATGTACTGACTTTCCAGAATTCCTTGAATTTTTCTGTTCATATAATTTGTGTTGGACATATTAATTTTCTGATTATCCCATTTCAACAGAAACCCGCCCTGCCTCTATTTACATCCGAAATAGTTTTCTCCAAATGAATTATCTACACAATTGCGAAGAAAGAAAAAATTGGCTGATTTGTATATAATTAGTTGTAAACTGCCTTTCAATTTAGTCATTTTCTGCACCAAGGCTGCCAATTTAAAACCCTTTCATTGGTTCTTAGGAACACAATGCTGTGCTTTATCATGCTTCTGGAAAAAGCATTTCCTAATCCTAAATTAATAGAGATACTTTCTCTTTTTTTGCAATTTTGTTTTTACAGTTGTATTGGTAACATATTAGGAAGGTCTTTCATTAGTGTGCTTTCACTATTGCTGTATTTTTATAGTAGAAATAGTTTCACCTCTTAAAGACCTGCCAATTCATTTTTTAAATATCAGATAACTGTTCATCCCAAATTTTCCTTAATCATTGTTTGCCTTCTTCCCATAAAATATTGCTCATGTTATGAGATTAATATATTTCATGTGTTTCTTAGTTGTCCTTTGAGATTTTAGTCATTTCCCTTCTGTTCTTAATGTCTGGATTATTGTTTTGCTTTGAGCATGCTATTTCCTGTTTAGACGTTTGGTGTCACTTATCCCCAGTTATATGAAATTTGCAAACATTTAATTCTAATTATGTCTGAAATGCTACTTCCAACTTTTCACCAGTAGATGTCAGCTCATCACTGGATTTGATTTATTCTGAAGATCATTAATATGAATGAATCAGTGGTGGTGTACAGCTTCAAAATGATTTGGAAAAACTGGTTTGGAGCACAGCACTTCTTGGTTTTCATTAAGGTAGCTGAACTTATTTCCAGGTTCAGGAATTGCTGAAAAAGTTGCCCCTGCTATAAAACAAATGCAAAAAAGTAGCAACAGTTTTTCTTTAAATTTATTCAAAAGAAACCTGAATAAAGTTGAGTTACATTAGGAAACAACTGAGATGTGATGGGCTAGTCCAAAGCATTTCTGAGTCATTTTCATAGCATACACAACCCTATGAATCATCTAGTTTACCAGAAATAACAGAAATATCAAGGAAATAAGTAATAACTACTCTATAATTTTAAAACTATAGTTAATCACATACACTACAATTCATAAATTATATGAATTATATTCATAATTGAGAGCTGGTTTGGTGTAGTGATTAAGGCTTCAGTCTAGAAACTGGGAGATCATGAATTCTAGTCCTGCCTTAGGCATGAAGCCAGCTGGGTGACATTGGGCCAGTTATTCTCTTTCAGCCCTAGGAAGGAAGCAATGGCAAACCACTTCTGAAAAACCTTGCAAGAAGACTGCAGGGACTTGTCCAGGTAGCCTCTGAGAATTAGAGATGATTCACTATCATCTTCTTTTAATGACCCCATAATCCCTTGCGGGGTGGAGTCTGGGCAACCGAATGGAGCTGAGTGTTTACTGACCGGATGCCCTTCCTGTCGCCAATGCGGAGTTATATTCAGCAGATATATTCTCATCGTGCTCAGAGAGAGAAATAGCTGCCTCTAACCTACCATCGAACTCACAGCCTCCTGATTGTGAGGCGAGAGCTCCACCTTTAGGCCACCGCACCACTCAGAATTAGACATGATTGATTTGAGAAAATAACAATTGGTAGTTCAAAGGAAGATAAAAACAGGAGTCATTTATAACATACAGTGTAAGGATTGTAGCAACCATTATGTAGGACAGACAGATAGAAGATTGGCAGAGCACATCCATGAACACCAACAGCTTCAGATAAAGAGGTGACTGACATAGATCACAGCTTCTTTTTAGTCCTGTGAGACATGCTCCTCTAAATTTGCTTTCCTTCCTACAGGCGGAGAGCCTTTTCACATCTAATATTGGTGGAATGTCACCTTGAGGCTCTGAAACACTTTGGATATTATACAGGTAGTCCTCAACTTACGACCACAATTGAGCCCAACATTTATGTTGTTAAGCGAGACATTTGTTAAGTGAGTTTTGCCCCATTTTGCAATTTTTCTTGCCACGTTTGTTAAGTGAATCACTGCAGTTCTTAAATTAGTGACAAGATTATTCAGTGAATCTGGTTCTCCTGTTGACTTTGCTTGTCAGAAGGTCGCAAAAGGTGATCACCCAACTCCAGCACACTGTAGCCGTCATAAATGTGAGTCAGTGATCAAGCATATGAATGTAAATCACGTGACCATGGGGATGCTACGACGGTCGTAAGTGTGGAAAAGGGTCATAAGTCACTTTTTTCAGTGATGTTGTAACTTTGAATGGTCACTAAAGTGAACGGTTATAAGTCAAGGAATACCTGTACTAGCATGGATACTACCAGCTTTTCTTTTCTTTTTCATTTTATTTAAATGGGACAACAGAAGATTCATTGATGCAGCAGTATTCCCACAAGCCAATATGTCCATAATCTTCACCTTTTTGCTCAGGGAAAACATTTAGCACATTTTGTAAGCAGAGATCTCCACTAATATACTCACTAAACTGAAGGAAGTAACGTTCAGGAAGTGGATGGCTGTAGAAAGTAAGAATGCTTGCTGAATCTGATGAGAAATTGGGGTGAGGGATGGGATCTGCATTTTTCTGCAGGTGCAAAATGGCCAGAACTCTGTGCCCAAAGCAGTGGATATAAGAAACTGATTACGGTACCATGAATAACAAATTCAGATCTGTGTCACCCTGAAATCCTGGTTAATGAGAATGTAGATAAATGAGATGGGTATAGCATCAAAGTTAAAACCCAAAAAACCTTGAGGTTTGCACAATGTATGAACTCAGCTTCAATACAAGCTTGATGTTCTAGGTATCTAAAGTTAAGAAAAAAATGCTGCAAAATTTGCGTTCTTATCTTTAACAGAACACTAACTTCTTAGATATGGTGTCTTGGGACAAATTTTCTACTGCATGAAGCTGATTATAACATATATTTATTTATATTTCATATTTCTAAACTGCTCATCTCCCTCAAAGAAGGGGGCCTGAGCGGTTTTTACAATGCAAACAAACCAATTAAATAGAAATGTGATAGATAAGAGCAAATAATATATAAATAAATGTTGCACAGAACACAAACTTTGATAGCCCGAAAGCTGCATTACTTCAATGCAAAGTGGGGTTTGTTTGCTGTTTGCTTTTATATGTCTGCCCCTCTCACCATAGTGAACAAAAATTAAATGGAAACCACAATATAAAATCTTTAAAAACATACAATGCAATTCCCTCACAATGGAACTTTTCAAGAAACTTTGCAGTGATATAGAGAAGGGGTTCTACTTAAAGAGAAATAATATCCAGTTAGGCAACAGCTAACATAAAAGGAAAAGACGTACCGGTATATTTGGGACCATGGCAAAAAAATGAATAACAGTCTATTTGCATAGATGAAAAAATACATTACATTCATACTATTACTTTTGATATTGCTAATCCTGGCAGGGTTGAATTCTTTTGCCCAGAATCATCTTTCACATTGCAAAATATTGACTTACCCCTAATAAGTAGTAGCAGTAATAGTAGTAGTAGCACCACCACCATGAGATGTTCAATGTCTAAAGAGATCTCAGAAAGAAAACCGTACTGTGTTGGAGCTCTTGGATATCTAGTGAAATCCTTGATGGGAGAATATTTTGCTTCAGAACAGTTGCATGGATGAACCTTCACCTTGATGTCCAAAGACAGTCTCCCTGTTGTACTATTTTTTTTCTTCATTTCAGGGCTCTTTTTGAACCAAAACAACCACTAAAAGAACACATTGCTGGAGATAACAATTTTTTTTTCACTCTGAGGAACAAAGTTGAATCATTCTTTTCACACTTCCCATATTTTTCCATGGGTGATTGCTTTCTGTTTGTCAGTACCTGGTGCTAGACACCCATTGCCAGAATATTCTAAATATAAACACCAAGAGATGAGGTGAAGATTTGAATGAGAGTATACTGTAGTTGTCTCCATGCTTAATACGTTGATGTTGTATCATCAGAATGATTTGATTGCTTTAGGTGAGCCAGGTTTTTGGTGAGCCACAACATAGGTATGGGATGGTGAGTTGCTGGAAAGTTGGTATGGTTAACAAACCCTCTTTGCAGATTTTGTTTAGTTCCAAGAAGTGTTTGTTCATTGCCAAGCTGTCACACTCATTGACTGGGGTCACCCAATATCCTAAGTTCAAATGGTGTTGGTTTCCTTTTGGCACAGGCTATTGTGTGAACCCAAACCCATGCACTAGTATTAACAAAACCTGCTTTATAGCTTAATAGGATGGCTGATCCCAATCCTATTGTTATTTATTTAACAAACCATAATGAAGTAATATGTGCGAAGGGAGAACCAATGATTGGATTTGCATACTGCAGTGAAAATTGGGCTGATTATATCAAGGCAGGGCTGGAATTTTCCGTTTGGAAGATTTTTCTTGGTTTTATTTATTTTCTTCCACTACATGAAGCCTATTTTAAAGCATATGCAACATTTTTTATATTTTGCTGTCTCTAGGGATGAAAAAGTACAATACCCCATATTGTATATTTATGGATAATATTGCCATTTATGGACAGTGCAGTGAAAAGACTGAGTTAGCCCACACAATTTATTTCCGTATTAGTGCTGACTTCAGTTGGGATGTTGGGCAAGGATAAAGAGCACTTCTGTTTAATGAAATACTTTTGCTGCTTTTTATCTACAGCACTGTTGTTTATTAGTCTTGTTTGCCAACATCGGGTAAAGCTATAAGAGATTGAACAAATGTGGAGCGTAGTTTCCTGTTTATTAGGAAATTAAATTAATCAGGATTGGATTTACAATGGTTAATAGCTCGGATCGCTTACTTAACACTGGTATTTTGAATGCCCGATTTTCACTTTTAATTAAAACAAATGAAGGCAGGTATCACATTTGTCAAGTCTATTACTGAGATACCATATTAACAAATGGTTACATTTTTTGGATAAATACAGTATTCAATTTTTTTTATTGTGTCCAAGTGGTAGGGGAGACATTGCGTTTGATTTGTTTCCTTTTTCCTTAGAAAATCTTTTTTCTTCTTACAATTTCAGCTTTCAGAGAAGGCTGGTTTTTCAATCATTTATACAAATAGCAATTTTGTGGATAGGTGCTTAGGCTGCAAACTAAACACCCAGGCCACAGGTGGTCCTCAAATTACAACCATTTGTTTAGGGTCCATTTAAAGTTAAAATAGCACTGAAAAATTGACTTACAATCGATCCTCACACTTATGACCATCACAGCCTCCCCATGGTCAGGTGGTCAAAATTTGGGTACTAGGCAACCAGCATGTATTTATGATAATTGCAATATCCCAAAGTCATTTGGTCTCTAATTGTAACCTTCCCAGCTGTCTTCTGACAAGCAAAATGAATGAGGGGAAATGGATTTACTTGAAGACCATGTGATTCATTTCAAAACTGGAGTGATTCACTTAATAACCATGGCAAAAAAAGGTCTTAAAATTGGGCACTACTCCCTTAACTGCCTCAGTTAGCAATGGGAGTCCTAATTGTGGTTGTAAGTTGAGGAGGACTACCTATACTTGAGGTACAATTGAACACCTAAGGCCATTTTTAGCTCAAGAACTGCAGCCACTGCCAGATGTTGGGGGGAATACACCTTCTAGCAGCCAAAGGGATGATTTTTTTAATACAGAGACAGGTTTGTCTCATTCAGAAAAATGTTGAGCCACATAGAGGAAGGAAAAAGGGCCTCTCCTCTACCAGTTTTAATGAAACAGTTGGAAAACTTAGGGGATAAGCCATATCCATCAGATCCCATTAGAAGTGGTCAGGGGTTAGCAAAACTCTGAGCAATTGCTATCTCAAGGCCCCAAAGCAACTCTATGAGCTGATAGCAAAACTCTGAGGAATTGCTATCTCAAGGCTCAAAACAACATCATCATCAAAACAGCTTCTCCTGCCTTATGGAGTTGTTGGCTCAGTGCTCATTTTCTGGGAACCAGGAAGGCTGATAGTCAAACAAATTGGAAGCACATTTGCTTCAGGACCGGGGAACTGGTTTCACTGACTAAAGTCAAGAGATAGGCCAAGTTTTCAGAAATGCTACTTTATGGTGGCTCCTATGGGAACTGGCACCCCTTTCCCAATTCAGAGAAAGTCCCTCAGTAAATGGTGGAAGAAATATGGGGAACCCATATTTTTATGGGCCAGACACCCCCTCCATCTCTGCTGCAGCTCATTGCCAAGATCCTTCCAGTGTACTCTTGCTTCTTAGCCAGGTAACTAGTGTTATTTTTAAATCCATAGAAGCATCTTGGGATATATACAGATTTTTCTCTTGTTGGTGACATGCTGGTGGATGATTGATCTCTGCTCACTGGAGAAAGAAAAGAATAAGCCCAACCTTGGCATACCTGATCCTGTAACATCTTCAGAACGGGTATCTTTGGGGCAAGTGTTCTAGGTCAGCATGCCAAGGACAACTTGTGTCTCTTCAATAAGACAATAGTTACCCTTGAAAGTATATGCCAAGAATTTTTTTTACTTCACTTAAGTACTTTGAGTAAAAGAAACTGGAGGAGGCAAAAATAACATTGGAAGAAAGAGCAATTTCTGAATGACAGTTGTCAAGTTCAGTGTCAAGTTTAAGGCTGAAAAAGAAAGAACTTAGTAATGTCTTTATATAAGATGGATCAGCTCAATAATTCTGTTCCTTTGTATTATGCATGCTGACTTTTCTGTGAAGGAAGCTGCCTTAATGCAAACCAAGCTTTTGAATCCATCTCTCATAACGATGACCCATGGATCATCTGCAGTTATGTCTAATTTCTGCCCCCAGCATCAAAGATTACATCATCAAAAATCATGGGAAAAAGGATATCAATAATTCCTTTTTATTTATTTTGCTTCCTCACAAGTATGGGTTGAAATTGTAAAAGAAAGCCTCTAGATGGAAAAATACAAGACTGAATTTTGGAGCAGAGGTGGTAAGATTAGAGAGCTTTTTAAGGATAAAATTGAGAATGATTTATCTTCCAGAGGTTTTCTGTTTCCATTCAGCTCTTAAAACTGCCCAATATTGTTTCTGCCTCATTCTTTGATGTCAGTCTCCATTTTTTAGTGATGACCCTTGGGCTCGTCAACTGGTTGAGAGATATTACAGTTGCCCAAGAGAAAATCTACACCAGGATTACATGTCCCATTTTAGGTGCAGGCCCCAGAGCCCTTTCTCAAATCGGTATCAAATCACACGTTTAAAAATGTGACAGAATTGGGGAATTATTAAATACCTGGGGAGTTATCATATGAACAGTGTTTATTTCACTGATATTTTCTTTGACAATACCTCAGAGTATGTTTGTTGAAGATTAATTTCACTCAGCAGCAGTGGAAATATAGAAAAGGTAGTTTTCTTTGTTTCTGAGCCTGGAAAAATATGTCAGAAATCTTCCTGTGGTCAACTGTTTTTGTGATTCCCCCCCCCCCCCATTTCATATTTCTCTGCCCCTGATCTGTAGTTAATTTTATCTTCTGATGACTTGTGGTTGAAATGCATTAAAGAGTGTGGTAGACCTTTTTTCATCTTGACCATCACTTTGCAAATCTCTTGTATGGGCCTGAATTCCTTTTTCTGGTCAAGGCCAAATTACTCTCATTATGTTAATTGTGTGGTTTTCAGATGCATGGTTGGGTTTCTAAATTAAAGTCTTAAGCAAGAAGGAGAAATTCTCACTGAAGCAGATTGGGGTCTAACCTAACCATCTTCTGCCATAGTCCTGATGAAGCAAAGAAAACCTCTATATGCTGCTATTAATAGTAGACCATGAATTTTTAATGTTTACATCTAAGGTGTTTTGTGTATGTTTGCTGAAATTACAGCTGGGAAAAGAAGAGTCAAATTTCCTTATGCCACATGGTTCTAATGAAATCCCCCCCCCCTTCATATACATACATTAAAATAAAAAATTAATTGGGCTATTATCTATATTGCATCTGCAGAAAGTCATAATTTTCTCAAAACAAAAACATGTTGTGATGTCATCGTGTACTTGCATTCAGTGCTGTGATGTAGAAACAAAATGTAGAATTTGCATCACAACATTGCAACAAATATTTTGTCATTTTCCTTTTGCTCCTCCCTATGGATGCCCATGGACCTAACATGTTATATCCTAGTTATTATGTTAATATGGATTCTCTAAGGTCCTGATCTGGTTAGCTTCACTCTCCAAAACATATAATAACAGCAAACTATTGTTCAAGCCATTAAATCTGGGTTTGCATATCACACTAAACTACAGTTTCCTGAACAAGATATAGCAGCTGCATTTATACTATGCTGGACCATAAATCATGGTTTATGATTATGTTTAAACCCACAAAGGTTTAAATACTTTAAGCTGTTCAGAATTGTTTTGGAGAGAGAGATGGGCAATATATAAATGTAATAAAGAAATAAGCTAGAAGCAAACCAGTGATGGCTTAGCATCATCAATAAACATAGCTTAATAGTGTAAAGCTAAAAATTTCATTAAATTTCATTAAATTGTGTACAACTTCTCAAGCCTAATAATTAGTACATCTTATTCTCAGGGCATATCTCTGTGAGAATTTATATCAGGGGTGTCAAACTTGTGTCATCACGTCATCATCACGTGATATATCATGACTTTTTTCCCCTTCACTAAACTGGGGGTGGGCGTAGCCAGTGTGTGATGCATCTGGCCTGCGGGCCGTGAGTTTGACACTCCTGATCTATATCAACTACAGAGAAATGGTTAGAAATTGCACGGATATCTTTATATTAAGCAGCTAACATAAATTCTTAAACTTACGTTTGATCTAAGGATGCCGGACTCTGTTCTTACCTTTAGACCGCCTTAATTTTGAAGTTTGTATCTGTATGACTTCTGTGGGAGATCACAGGGAGAAAATGCCCTGTTGTTATATTGAATTGTGATGTCACTAGTATTGGTGTTATGACCCAAATCAGAGATAGCTCCACGGATGACTGTTGAGATTATCATAATCACAGGTTTAAGACATTTGTCTTGTGGTTCTGAATATTCCTAGATCAGTGTTTCTGAATCTTGATAGCTTGCAGATATTTGGACTTCAACTTCCAGAATTCCCCAGCCAGGCAGCTGGGGAATTCTGGGAGTTAAAAGTCCACACATCTTCAAGTTGCCAAGGTTGAGAAACGCTGTCCTAGATTAAGAAAGGCTGCTGACTTTTCTCTGTGAGAAGTGCAGAAATAATGAATAACCAGATTGAATATGTTGACAGTTCCAACCTTCTGCGTGGAATGTTTTCTGACAGCACAAGATGGTTCTCTCTAAAGATCCTTGCTGAAAGCAATCCAAAATAATACAGTTACAAAATGACACATTTCTTTTTACCATTTTTACTCAGACACAGACACACATATATATTCAATGACAAAGAGGCTCATCCAGGTCATGTGATGTGTAAATTTGGATAAATGCAGTGGTGGGATTCAAATTCTTTTACTACCAGTTCTGTGGGCGTGGCTTGGTGGGCATGGCTATGAGGTCAGCCAATCAGAGGTGGTATTTGCAGCAATCAGCCAATCAGAGGTGGTATTTGCCGGTTCTCCGAATTATCACTACCGGTTCTCCGGAACCTGTCAGAACTGGCTGAATAGCACCTCTGGTTGTACAAAACCTTTCCAGAGCAATAGAGCGTAGGGCAGGAGGAGCAGCAGAGTACAAGACAGACTAAAGGACAGTGATGGGGAGGAGATAGAGAGGTGGGGAGAATGTAAATGAACCTGGTCATAAGTGCAGGTGGTTTGTTCAAGATCCACATCTTGATCATGTGACCATAAGAGTGCTGCAGTGGCTATAACATCAAGGACTGGCCATAATTAACACTTGTTCGATGCCATCATATTTTAGAACAAATGGATGGCATCTTTGAACAAATGGACAATTAGTGAGGACTACCTGTAAGCAGATGAATGATGATACCAGAAGGAAAAAAAACCAAGAGCCAGCTAAACAGAGTTGCTTTTCAAATGCATTCAGAATCAAACGAAGAATTTCCAAGCTTAATTATTATCTTACAGAAATAAACCATGTCTAATATAAAATCTGTTGCAATTCGCAATGCTGGGCAAGGTTGATAGTTACTGAAATTCAGCCTTAACTGGAAGGCACCAGGTTGCCTATCCCTGAATCATCATTAGCTCTTGAATAGCCAAAAGACTAGACAGAGACCACATTATTTAACCCAATTTGCACAAATAATGTGTCCCATTATTACCATGCAAATAGCAATGGTTTTATAAAAACAGCATTTGTTGAAAGGTAGTTTAATCATAAAAGAAAATATATACAGGTACTTAATGCACACACATCAAAACATATAAAGATTAAATATTGTGATGTAGCAATTACTGAGCAGGGTTACTAATACTAAATTAATCTCAAGAAATGATGTGAAATAACTGACAGATACTTTTACTACTAATGTCAAAAGTATCATATGAATGTATCTTCACTTACCCAATAGTTCGTGCTGATATTTAAGAGAATCCTAACTGACAAGGCTGAGATAAGGCAGACTTGGTTAAGTATGTGTGATATTCCCTGTAATACCACTCAAGGCAGATTATCGTTTTCTCTGTAACTGAGGTCCCTCAAATGTTTCTTTTAGCTGTTTGATACTAAATGCAGAAGCAATAACCACGTAAGTCTTAAATTCATCCTTTCATAGAAGCAAATTAGCATGATTCTCTAGTCTGAAATCTACTTAAGGTTTAAAGAGATTCTCAGTGGCATATGCCATGAAACCACATAAATGTTCCTCATTCTCTAGGATTAATTGTGCCTCACAATGAAAATCCTCCATTTTTAGTTGATTTGCTTTAGTTAGATGTTTAAAACTACAACAAAGAGAAAATATGAAAAAAAAAAATTGTAGGTGATATAAGATCAAAATTTCAATGTAACATTTAATCAGTCCTCTAGATTGAAAGTTTCTTATATTAATCTGAGATTTCAAGACTGTCATTAACATTAAAACAATATTAAATAAAAGGGGCAGTATAATATGAATCATATGTCAAAATGAACTATTAACAATACTTTAGATTAAGGGAAAGTTGGAGACTGGGCAGTTACCCAAAACTATCAGGTTCAACTATGGTTCCTAAGGAGGAGGCATATCACCCTCTCTTTTAAGTCAGGTGGGATCAACCCCTCTCACAAAGAGGCATTAACTACTGCTTAGACTACAACTGTGTGCTACCTCCCAGCAGGCCTTGACCAGACAAGAGAGGTATGGGTCCATACCACAGGTGGCACAGCTCACAGTAACAAGAACCCTGTCTACTTTCTCAGGATTGACCAGCTTAAACTAGATGTGCTTTGGTCACTTCCACACGATCCATTAGCCAGGATCTTAATTTGTTTTTATTTTATCATAAAGATTTATAGGGATCATTTGGACATTGGGCTTTGGTAAGATATGGGTATTTTTTTAATTGTTGCTATTCCTTCTAATCCTTTTAAGTCCTACTCTGGTGCCTCATTGTGATCCCCAGAGGGATCAGTAAAGAACACTACATCAAGAACATTTACTCCAAATAGGGTCATTCATGATGTGAAGATCAAACACATAGCAAAGAACTCAAGACAATCTATATCGGGCAGCATCTACTGTATATGTGAAAATTGTGAAGACAGAAGCTCACCTTAGTGACAATAGCAAAGGCAATTTTATATTTCATATTACATCAGAGAAGCCATCATAACTTTGAACAAGAAGACTCCAAACCAGGAATCATCCAAGATTGCTGAATACAGAATAACAGAGCTGGAAGGAACCTTGGAGGTCTTCTAGTCCAACCCCCTGCTCAGGCAGGAAACTCTATACTATTTTAGACAAATGGTTATCCAATCTCTTCTTAAAAACCTTCACTTAAAGCACCCACAACTTCTTAAGGCAAGTCGTTCTATGATCAATTGCTCTCACGGTCAGGAAATTTCTCCTTAATTCTAGGTTGCTTCTTTCCTTAATTAGTTTCCATCCATTGCTTCTTTTCTTGCCTTCAGATGCTTTGAGAATAAGTTGACCCATTCTACTTTGTGGCAACCTCTGAGATATTGGAACACTGCTATCATGTCACCCCAAGTCCTTCTTTTCATTAAACTAGACATACCCAATTCCAGCAACCGTTCTTTAAACAGTACGTTTTAGCCTCCACCCCCCTAATCATCTTTGTTGCTCTTCTCTATACTCTTTCCAGAGTCTCAACATCTGATCAAACACAGGCACTGTCAGAACAGCTGGAGCAGTCAGGTGATGAAGCATGGTCTCCAAACCTTTGGACTCAGTGGATAGAGCAGAGAGCAGAAGAAAGACACTAAAAGATGCCAAGCAAGAAGGAATTATCTTAATTTAGCTGGTTGCAGCCAAGTGAAGGAAAGCGTATACATAGCAGAATACATTGTTGTACATATGGGCCAAAATTACATTACATTCCCAACATAGACATTAAGAGTTATACTCTTCTGAAAATCCACCATTTGGAAATTGCAGATGAATTCTTTTTCTGTTTTATTATTTTATCAAAATATAAAATACTGTACAAGTACAAGAAAAAAATTAAAATAATGGGAAAATAAGAAAGGGAAATGAGAAGAGAAAAGTAGAGAGGGGAAAAAAGAAAAGCATTGACTTCTTACTCCTTTTGGTGCAGTAGAATAAGTAGTAATATAAACCTTCAACTTTTTATTTTTATGTAATAGTATATACTAGCCATTTCTATCTAATCAGCAAAACCCAAAAACAAAGTTTCATTTTTTTCCACTTCAAGCACAAAGTCCAACAGCAATTTCCAAATAGAAACAAAATTAGTTGTGTTCTTTTTTTTTTTGATCAAAGCAGTCAATTTAGCCATTTCTGCTAACTCCATCAACTTTTGCAGCCATTCGTCCATTGTGGGAATCAAAGTGTCCTTCCATTTTTGTGCATAAAGTAATCTTGCTGCTGTCAACTTTGATATATAACATCAAAGTTCCTTTCCCCCCCCCAAATTCGTTATCCATTAAGCCTAAAAGAAAATTCTCTGATTTTATCTTTATTTTCACTCTAAGAATCTTCTGTATTAAGATGTTACCCCTACTCCAATATTTCTTTGCTTTGTCATATGTAAAATGCTGATAAAATTCCAGATAGATTTTTATAATATCCAGAGAGGACAATAGGAAAGGTAAGTAGAGGGGCAGTGCCCACATTCGGAGTTTTGAGAGCCCGATAAGGATATTTTTAGAAGAAGCTTGCCTCCTCACAAAACAGCAGACACAAAATATGATTTCCCCCCATAAGGCAAATAGGGGAGGGTGGTCCCGTATGACGATGCTTGTACTCCAGTTTATCACTGACCCTTGGGGGAGGTACAGGTGGGCATTTTTCCAAACAAAATGCCTGACTGCAGATACCCTCCATTTATTATTGCAAGAACTAGAAAAGATGCTAATGAAGAAATCCCACTACTTCAGTGTGTAAGAGGCTAATCCTATATATGACAGAATAAAAGGATACCTCTTAAATCTCTTCATTCATGCAGCATAACAGGTTGTGTAGTTTTTCACTTCTGGGTGGAAAGAAGAGTTGATTCTTTTCATTGTTGTTGTAACAGATCAATTTAGTACCAGCTTCTTTGCCTTTGAACTTTGCCTGATTTACCTTTCACAATATACTGCAGAATAAGACATTTTCTAATTTCTCTTTACAACACATTACAGTATATACTTGTTTTTATGCTACATAGCCTAGCAGTACATTTATTCAAGACTTTTACACCTTAGCTTTCAATTTTAAGCAACTGGACAATTAGGAACAACTTGCTTTTTTGCTCATTTTAATGAAGATTAAAAAACACAACTTTTTTTTGTCCTACCAAAATAGAAACCATGGCAGCATCTTAAAAGGTAAAGGTTCCCCTCGCACATACATGCTAGTCGTTCCCGACTCTAGGGGGCGGTGCTCATCTCCGTTTCAAAGCCGAAGAGCCAGCGCTGTCCGAAGAAATCTCCGTGGTCATGTGGCCGGCATGACTAAATGCCGAAGGCGCACAGAACACTGTCACCCTCCCACCAAAGATGGTCCCTATTTTTCTACTTGCATTTTTATATGCTTTCGAACTGCTAGGTTAGCAGAAGCTGGGACAAGTAACTAGGGGATTCGAACCACCGAACTGCTGACCTTTCTTACCCACTGAGCCACCATGTCCCAAAAAGTGCATAACAGCATAGAAATGTATAAAGTCGATCCTCAACTTACAACCACAACTGAATCCAAAATTTCTGTTGCTAAGCAAGACCACTTGTTAAGTGAGTGTCTTTAAGATCTGTCTTATCACAGTTCTTAAGTGAATCACTGCAGTTGTTAAGTGGTTATCAACACGGTTGACTTCCCCATCAACCTTGCTTCTCACAACAGGTGACCCCGAGACACTGCAACTGTCATAAACATGAGCCAGTTGTCAAAATTCAGTGTCTGAATCATGTGACTATGGGGATGCTGCAATAGTTGTGTGAAAAAGTCACTTTTTTTTCAGTGCTTGGAACGGTCAGTAAACAAATGGTTGTAAGTCAAGGACTACCCATATACACAGTACAATCGTCTCCCTTTCATTTAGCCTCAAACGAGCAAGAGTTCGGCCTCTGAACCTTGGTAAAATTCACTCACTTGGAAGAAGAAGACTTCAGTAATTAGTAGGCTGAAATAGATTACGGTGTGTTTATCTTATGAAAATACCCCTCCAATATAATATTGATCAAAGGATAGGGCTCTGAGCCAAAGACACCTCTCGTTTGTCTGCCGCATCATCCAATTTTCATTACTCTCTTTATCAACATCAATATAAAATGTTCTCCTATAAACTTAATTCGATATTTCTAAAGGTTATTCTCATAATTAGGAGGAAAAACTATTTTCTGGTCTCGCCCCAGAGAGTTCCCTTAAGATCTGGAGGTAAGCTAAGAAGCTGACGTTCCGTTGTTCAATTGTTCCAACCCTTCCTCCTTACCGACTCAGCTCCAAGAAGTTCAACAACTTGAGTGTGATTAATCAGAAGCAATTTGCAGGAGTAGCCAATGGAAGGAACATGGCTAAGCACTTTTTTTTTTTTTTTTTACCAGAGATGAATAATATCCCGGGTACCTGGCACCTGTATGGGAAGTGAAGCATCACAAACAAATGAGGAGTAATAGAGCTTACGGTGCATAAAATGTTGTTTCGTAGAAATAGTGTTGAATAAGCAAGGTGCACGTAATCACCCTGGGCACTCAAACCAACTAAATAACCTTTAAACTCCCCCAGAATCCCAACCAAAAAAACAAGATTGATTAATGTCCTCGGGACTTTAGAAAGCAAGGGCACCATTTCACCATGTAGTTAGAACAGATGTGCGCGTTTTACCCTTGCATTCATTTTTCAAAATGAAAACAACATACCAGTAGGAAAAAAAAATAAGAGAGGGAGAGTGAAAGACCTCAAAAACTCATGTTCCAACTTAGAATCTGTTCCTAGCCAATTTCCCTGTAAATGTTTTCAGAAGACATTGAGAAAAACTATAGTTGCAGCCACATGTTTTTTTTTAAAAAAAATCTAGCTCTATTTTGATATATTTCCAAGCTAGTTATGGCATCCCATCAATAAACACCGTTCATAATGCAATTATGTCCTGTGCAGAATTTTAGTAGTGGTAACTGTGGGAGGGATCTTGGAGTCTTAGTGGACAGTCACTTAAATATGAGCCAGCAGTGTATTGCAGCTGCCAAAAAAGTCAACACAGTTCTAGGCTGCATTGACAGAGGGATAGAATCGAGATCACGTGAAGTGTTAATACCACTCTATAAGGCCTTGGTAAGACCACACTTGGAATACTACATCCAATTTTGGTTGCCACAATGTAAAAAAGATTTTGAGACTCTAGAAAGAGTACAGAGAAAAGCAACAAAGATGATTAGGGGACTGGAGGCTAAAATATATAAAGAACAGTTGCTGGAATTGGATATCTCTAGTTTAATGAAAACAAGGACTAGGGGTGACACGATAGCAGTCTTCCAATATCTAAGGGGTTCCCACAAAGAAGAGGGAGTCAAGCTATTCTCCAATGCACTTGAAGGCAGGAGAAGAAGCAACAAATGGAAACTAATCAAGGAGAGAAGCAACCTAGAACAAAGGAGAAATTTCCTGACAGAACAATTAATCAGTGGAACAAATTGCCTCCAGAAGTTGTGAATACTCCAACATTGGGTATTTTTAAGAAAAGATCAGAGAACCATTTGTCTGAAATAGTATAGGATTTCTTGCCTGAGCAGGGGGTTGGACTAGAAGACCTCCAAGGTCCCTTCCAACTCTGTTATTCTATTTTATTCTATTCTATTCCTGGACAGTGCTCCTTGGGTGAGGGTAATGTAAAGTAACTGCAGAGAAGAACAACAAAGACAATTTGGGGACTGTAGGTTAAAACATACAATGAATGGTTGTGGGAACTGGGGATGTTTTCCAACTGGGTATATCTTCTAACTAAGAGGACTAGTTAGTCCTAAGGGGATTAACTAAGAAGTGATAGCAGCCTTCCAATATTTGAGGGGCTGTTACAGAGAAGAGGGAGTTGAATTATTGCCTAAAGCATCTGAGGATAGGACAAGAAGTAATGGAAGCTTAACAAAGAGAGATCCAACCTAGAATTAAGGAGAAATTTCCTGACAGTGAGATATTAATACTGGGGCAAATATTTTACATAATGCAAATAAATTATCCCACAGTTTCTCAGTATCAGACCTCACCATTAGCTAAAGCAATATCGTATCACAGCTTCTTCTTTCTCTGCCCAGCTACCATAAATATATTTAGACATCCTTTCCCTTTCCCTTTCCCTTTCCCTTTCCCTTTCCCTTTCCCTTTCTCTCTTTCTTTCTTTCTTTCTTTCTTTCTTTCTTTCTTTCTTTCTTTCTTTCTTTCTTTCTTTTTCTTTCTTCCTTTCTCTCCCCTTCTCTCTCTCATTTGTTTCCCTCTCTTTTCCCTCTCTCTCATTCTCTCCCTCCCTCATTTTCTCATTTCTCTCTCTCTTTCTCTCTTTCTCCTTTTTTCTCTCTCATCTCTCTCTTGCATGCACAAGCAGGATACCCTCCTGGGCTGAGATCATGGCAGTGGCGGTGCCGACACTGACTCCTCCTCCTGCTGCCGCCACTGCGTGCTCAGTTGAGTAGCCGGCCATGCTGCACCGGAGAGCTGGAGCTCTTCCCCCCCTGCATCCAGCAGCGGCTGCTCCTCCCCAGTCCCCTCCTTCCTGAGCCAACATGAAGGGGACTGCAGCTGGCGCTGAGCTGCCTGCAAAGGACACAGAATCACAAAAAGCAGCTGGTTGCGGGCAGTGCGGAGAAAATGCTAGGGGCGCTTCAGCCATGCAGCTCTGCGGAGAGACTCATGTCTTCTCAGGGCAGAGAGCAGGTTGCGCGACTGGTTTGGCAGGGAGCTGCAGCAGAGGGCTCAAAGAGCTGCATGCGGCTCTGGAGCCATGGGTTGCCAACACCCAAGCTAGGCTAAGCCACCTCACCCCACCCATATCTTAAGGATAAAAGAAATGTTTAGGGTTAAAATATAGATAGTTAAAATAAAGATAGTAAATATTCATGAACTTTATGAATGAATTTAATTCCTGATTTTTTTTAATTGAATGGCTTTTTAGACATCAGTTTAATTATTCAATCATGCATTCTGCCAGAGGACAAATCCTTATCTGAAATTTCTAATTCTGGAATCCTAAATCCAATCCACACAGGATATAGTTTTAAGCCTCTTGATGAAGTTCAAAATACTTCAGCCAAACACATTTTCCCCATTCTTTATGTGGCTGCAATTCAATTCATCTCATTTTAGCCACTCATCAACTTTGTAACCCAGATCATAGTTCCAGAAAACCAGTTCTCTTTGCAACACCATTTCCTTCGCCAGCTTTTCATCTACAATATTCTTCTTTCCCTTTCTTTTTCTTGGGATTGAAAAGAAAGATAGTTAGGCCACCTGATAATTAGTAATTGGGATGGCCACTGGAGTAATGCTTTTAATCCTATCATTTTACACAAAAGGGAAACCAAATAAATTACTAGGATACCTATCCCATTGTATAGTTTATGTTGTGTGCATTTGTAAACAAACAAGTGAATGGTTGCTATGCAGTGGTAGATCAAGTAATGGGTAAGGCACAAAATAGGAGATAAGAACTGTAGAACTGGAAAGAAAGAAGCAATCGCATTGTAATCTTTACAATTGCTGAATAATTCCAGTTATTATTTACATGATACAAGCTCTTCAGAGAATTTAAGAAAATCAGATGTCAGGGTTTCATAATTTTTGATAGCTGTCGTCATGACTTTGAAAGTGTTTGGCAAAACAAGTTCCCATTTGCTCTTTCTGTGCGGGACTGGAATATTTTCATTCTTAGGAAATGACTGAATGAGAAGCTTTGCTTTCCCTCTGCTTCTTTTCTCCTATCTCTCATGCTGGCTGCTACAGTGGTTGGGTTGATAAAGTGCCTCTTTCTAGGCTGTTGCATCTTTGAGCCAAGTATTTGGAGTTGATGTGGCACCTAAACTGTTCTGTAGGCTTTGATGATATTAACAAATTGAGTTGCTGCAGTAGATTGACTTTTCTCCTCCCATATTTCAAAGAGCTTTTTGGAATGAAATCACCAAACCCATCACAGTTGCCATTATAAATCAAGCTGACAGTCAATTACAAGGCCAACAATGTATTTGAACAAGCCTAGCATTGGAAACCTAGCCATCTCAAACATGCTTATGGAACTGTAAATAGCTCTTATTTTGAGGTCACAATTTACTCTCCAGCAAAATCCTTTCCTTTCCTTTCCTTTCCTTTCCTTTCCTTTCCTTTCCTTTCCTTTCCTTTCCTTTCCTTTC
>JANHJO010011000.1:126402-140504 GCA_032468235.1 Pseudoxyrhopus heterurus
TAATCACCGTCCTGTTACTTAGTTTGAAACTGATCAAACAGAAGATTAGATTAGACAAAGATCAGCCTGATCAAAATATAAGGTACAAGACGCAAAAACGGGGAGATTATGAGTTCCAGTCCCACCTTAGACACAAAGTCAGCTGGGTGACCTTGGGCTAGTTACTTTCTCTCAGCCCTAGGAAGGAAGCAATGGCAAACCACTTCTGAAAAACCTTGCCATGAAAACTGCAAGGACTTGTCCAAGCGGTGTCTGAGAACTGGACACCATGTAATAGAAGAAAAAAAGATAATGATATTTTCACTACATTTCAGATTTGGATGTCTCACAGACATTAATACACTATTCATGTCACAATTATGGCCATTACAGAAGAAAAGTGGTGGAAACTGACAGCGTGAAGACCTCATATTTTCAATGGAGCTGGACATATTTGAAGTTATAATACAGTATTAAGTAGACAATTATTTAGTCAAAAGAAAAAAAGGAAGCCTGCTATTTTTTCAGTTTTCTAGATAAAACTCATTTATTCCCATGCTAATGCGATGGAATTGAATTATTTTCAGTCTTAATCATTCAGTTTCACTAGATTGCAGACTATATTACACACTTAGCTTTGTTGCACAAACTGTCTACTGAAAAGCTAACATCAGAGCTAGTTGCTCCGTTGAGATTTCTTGGCAAGGTGCCCCTAATTCATAAACATATACTGCATCTTAACTTCAAATCCAGGTACTCATTACTAGCAGGCATTGGATCAAAATGATACATTTAACTTAGGGTTAGAAGGCAAGGCCTTTATTGTCCCCGTGGAATCCTCCCTGAGTCTTGAATTTTTCCATTATGGTCTTCAGCTAATTGCTTCCAGTGTTTGGAAATAGCTGGAGTTTCTAGTCTGCATTGACTTTGAGAGGTTAAATTGTAACCGTACCAAGAGATTTCTATTGCTTAGGTGTATGAAGTCATGCTGTGCCAAGAATGATAACACAAAGAAGAGATAAATCAACATGATAACACAATAAACACTCCCTCACACTTAGGAGAATATTCTTAAGAGGCCTCTAAGAAAAAACATATGTAAAGCTGAAGCAAGAACTTCTCAAGGAAGTTTAAAGAATGTAAAAAAAAAATGAAAGAATCCATGGGGAACAACCAAATATATATTTTAGACTGTTCCACTGGAGAGTGGAAGGCTCAGAAAAATCAGTGGAAGAATATCAATCCCTATGACTTATTTTAAAGATCATCAGAAATCCTGCACTATCTGGAAGTGGTTTTAGGCCCCATGTAAGAAGAACAAGTTTTTACTAAGTTGGATGTATGCTATACAAGCAATCCACTGACATTTTAAACAACAAACAAGTTTCAAAATTGTAGATGTTCTCCTTATTTGTGGTCCAATACATTTCAGATCACATCACTGGTTCCCTATGGAATTCCAAGTTCAGTATCAATCTTCTGCTTCCTCATCAATGATCCAGGGCTAGATGAAATGGCAGTGAATCTGTCAAGATAGAATCCAATAAGGAGTGATAATTGTTACAGTGGTATAACAATTCTTTGATGTAGCTTAAAGCACTAAGGAACTGATAATAGGTACACATGGTTTTTACTACCATAGATGATAACTGACAAGCATCTGACAAACTGCAGAAGACATTCTTCAAAATGAAAAAGGTCTTCTGCAGTCACAATATAAGCCTAAGATTAAAAACCAGGCTTGTCAGATGCTACATCTTTTCTATCCTGCTCTATGGAGTAGAGAGTTGGTCTCTGACAGAAAACCACTTGAAGAGACTAGAAGCATTTGAAATGTGGCTTTACAGGTGGCTGTTACATATAAGTTGGGTTGATAAAATCAGAAATGAGGAGGTGGTAAGCTGCCTGGGAAAGCCAAAGGAAATCATCAAAACCATAAAAAAGCGGAAGTTAGAATATTTTGGACATGTGATGTGACACACGGAAAAATATAGCATACTTCACAATCCTCCAAGGAAAGATTGAAGGCAAACGAGGTCCAGGCAGAAGAAGAACATCAGGAACAGAATGGGTTTCTAAGCCTGCATCCCAAATCATAGCTATGTGTTTCAGGACAGCTTCATTCTCAGAATGCCTAAAATTTTAGTTCAAATTTTGGCTCACACAATGCTTTTTATTATAAGATGGCTTGTGAGAAGGTAAAGAACACGGTACTGCTTCCCAACCTCACCTGAATCATTCCCGGTAATAATAGGCAGAAGGAGAGAAGGTCTTCTCTAAAGTTAACTTGATGGAAAGAGAATCAAGATAAAAGGACAACTTCATCAACAAGAACACAATAAAATCTTAAGAAATGCACTTTCACTTGCCTTTAAATGCTGTATTATGTTTTTGCCAGTAGTATAACCACCAGCTAGCTTTGATGATCTTCCAATCACAAGTGCTTTGAATGAAAGTGACAACAAACTAGAATAGATTATTTTCAAAATATTGTCTTTATAGTTCTTGCTGTTTTCTTCAATGGCACTCTTTGAATTTTATTTTCGAGTTTATACTTTGTTTACCAAAAGAAACTTCACGAACTATATGTTCTTAAATCTTTGCGAGGTAAAATAGAGTGGCTGTGATTGGACTGAACAAAGGGCTTGTGTAACAATTGTCCAAACAATTTTTAAAATATTGATTTACGTCTAGGTGGGGAGATGTACATTCACTGTAACTGAAATCAATGAGGTTTGTAGAAGTATTTAACTTTATGTGACTAAACACCACTATGTTTTTGTAGACATAAGTAGATACATTTGTCTTATAGATTTTTATTTCAGTCAAGTGGTCCAATTGCGGCTCTTTTGGGCCTGGGAAGTTCTGATGACAATGAAACATAATCGTCATCTGATGATTAGTCTATTGCAAATACCCACAATATGGGGTTGTCTTTGAAGACTGCAGGTCTTAAAACTGTTCATTTAGTGACAGTTCAAAGTTACAACAGCACTGAAAAAGGTGACTTATGACCATTTTTCACACTTACGACCATTTTAATCACATGATTAAAATTTAGACACTTGGCAACTGTCGTGTGATCCCTTTTTGCAAGGCAACTTTGGCAACTATCGTGTGATCCCTTTGCTTCTGACAAGCAAAGTCAATGGGGAAGCCAGATTCACTTAACCATGTTACTAACTTAAGAACTGCAGTGATTCACTTAATTACTGTGGCAAGAAAAGTCATAACATGGGGTAAAATTCACTTAACACATGTTTCACTTAGCAACGGAAATTTTGGGCTCAATTGTGGTCGTTAGTCAAGGACTACTAGTATGTTCTGTGTATATAGATATACACAGAACATACTATTGGTCTCAAATGCAATCTCTATTAACTAGAGATTCTGGATTTAACAGTCACAATACTTATGCTTCAGTTACTGTATTGGCTGCCAATTTGTTTACAGGTCCAATTCAAAGTACTGGTAATCACATATAAACTTTTACATGGCCAAGTAAGTTTTGTGTTTGCTGGACATTTTTTCAGGGACTAGAGCTGAGGGCGAGGTTCGAAGATGAGGTAAAAGCCCAACATGCGGAGGGAGAGTTATGGGAATTAAAACAGAGGGGATGGCCAGTGAAGGAATACATTTGAGAGTTCCGGAGGGCAGCAGGGAGGCTGGCCAAAACAGATGCTCATCTACCACTTCAAAGAGGGCCTCAACAGAGGCCTACAACAGGCTTGTGCATACCAAGGCCTCCCCAACCGGTTGCAAGAGTGGTACCGGGCTGCCACAAAACTGGATGTGGAACTCCAGGTATGCAGGCTGAGAAGTGATGCTGAAGTGAGAATGCCGATTGGCTGGGAGGTAATCAGCCTCAGCCACGCCCACCACTGGTCCTGCAAGACCAACAGGAGCCCCCGATTCGGTCAGAAAAAGAAATGAAGCAGTTAGATTTGTCCTCCAATGCCCCTAAATGTATTAGTGCAGAGGTCTCCAAACTTGGCAACTTTAAGCTGGAGAATTCTGGGAGTTGAAGTCCACAAGTCTTAAAGTTGCCAAGTTTGGGGACCCCTGTATTAGTGGGTTGTTGTCCATGGTCCTGTTTGGCTTTTTCTCTCCTAGAGAATGATGAGAATGAAAAGCTAATTGGTCATTATGATGCATTTGCACACAAAAAATTGTTGATAAAGTCATCTAGAATCGCCAAAACTTTAACCACTCATGGGCAGAGTCCTATGAGCCAACTGGAGCAGCATGCAGCATCACTATATTGAACTCATTCCAGCATTTGGGCTTGGATAGAGTGCTTTGTCTCTGTCACCTAGATTCATGTTCCTCCAGATTCCTGGAAAGAAATTTTGATCCACAAAATAGTAAAAAACAACAACAACCCATCTCTTTAGTGGAGGGGATTATTCCAATTTCCTTGCAAAGAAAGAAGAGAGCAATGTGGAACAGTGATCAGTGTTCTGGATTATGAACAGGGAATCCCAGGTTCTAATTCACTCTCATCCATGGAAGCTCATTGTGTACATTTTTGTATCAGTTGCTCCTTTTTTAGCCAACCTAGGTTCGATCACTCAGTCCAACATTTGTACTACGTATGTAGGGAAAAATACATCTGTACTATGTATGTATTTATCTGTAAGCAAACAGAAAGTATTAAATATACATACATACTAATAGATCCTCCATCGGTTATAAATATTTATTGGCCTGTCTCAGCCTTCCTTGTTAGGGAATCTTTTGAGAAGATGGTGTGTCCCAGCTATAGAATATTTTAGCAGAAATGGGTTATCTGGATTTACCATATATACTCGAGTATAAGCCAATTTGAGTATAAGCCGAGGTCCTCATTTTACCCAGGAAAACCGGGTAAAATTATTGACCCGAGTATAAGCCAATCAGCAATAATGTGCACTTATACTCGAGTCGGCTTATACTAATTTTCGGGAATAAATTGATGCCTGCGCAGCGTGGATCAATTTAGCCCCGAAAATCAGATGATTTGAGCTGGAAAATGGGCCGATTTAGGCCCGAAAATCAGCCCATTTTCGGGCCTAAATTGACAGGGACGCACGCATCAATTTAGTTCCCAAAATTAGTTGACTTGAGTATAAGCCAAGGGTGGTTTTTTCAGCCCTTTTTGAGGGCTGAAAAACTCGGCTTATACTCGAGTATATACGGGTATATATTTTAATTTTTTTTTACCACATTGGACAAGCTTGTTTGTACTGAATTGGTTGTGCCATTTAAAGACAATTACAAGTAGCCCTCGACTTACAACCATTTAGGGACCATTCAAAGACATGACTGTGTTGAAAAAAAGTGACAACCAATCCTTACACTTATGACGGTTGTAGTATCCCTGTGGTCACCTGATCAAACTTCAGGTACTTGGCAACCAGCATGTATTCACAATGATTGCAGTGTCCCAGGAACCTATGATTGCCATTTGTGATCTTCCTAGTGGGCTTCCAAGACGCAAAATCAATGGGGAAAGCTGGTTTTCTTTAACGATCATGTGATTCATTTAACAAGTATGGTGATAACGCTTAATGACTGCAGCCAAAAAAAAATTGGGCGTGTTTCACTGATTACCTTGCTTAGCAAGGAGGCTCTAGACCAGGGCTGTCAAACTCCTGGCCTGCGGGCCGGATGCATCACGTGCTGGCCATGCCCACACCCAGTTTAGTGAAGGGGGAAAAAGTCCCAGTACGTCACGTGATGCAGCCATGAATATGTGAATTTGACACCCCTGCTCTAGTCTAGACCAAATGTGGTTGTAAGTTAAGGACTACCTTACATATTAAAGAAATATAAAGCTCTTTCAGTTACTTTTGCGTTTATTTTCTCATACAATTTGGCATCAGCGAACATATCCTTTTCCTTACTCAACTTACTAACTCCAGATCATTTAAGAATAATAGTAGATGTGTGATAGTTACCGTACATGCCCTCTTATCAACCATTTGTTTATCTTTTTAGCTCACTCATTCTTTAACTGGTTGGGCCTATAATAGACATGAATAGTCATGCTGTCAACAACCACATCTGCTTATAAGCCTTGGAAAACTAAACTGTATCAAGAACCTTGTAATAATCAAATAAATTTTTATAATTTATGTTTACATTCTTCTTAACATTCTTAAAGAGCTGTATCAAGATTGTGATGGTCTGTCTGCTTGTCCAGGAATTGCAAAGAGAACTTATGCTGCATCATGTTGGTTATTCATTATCAGATCTTGCTTTTATGTATATTTCAGTTGGGGGGGAAAACCTTTTAGATTATATTATATTAAACATTGTACGTCCTTGTAGCATAAAGCCAAATCTTAAGGACATACCACATTTTTGTTAGATGAGCAATTTCACTTCATGGGTATATTCTGGATTTAGCAATTTGTTTTCTGTAAGAGCTAGAATTTTATCTCTTGTTATTACTAACTTATTACTAACTCAGGCTCCCTCAAAATATCTAATCAGGCATGGATGACTCTAACAGCAGTTACAAAAATGTTATCCAGCTTCTCTGTAACATCCAGCACCTCTTAGCTGGTTTTATTTATTTATTTATTTATTGAATTTACATGGCGACTCAAGGTGGCTTACAGAATATAAAACCACATTTAAAACAATAAAAACTAACAAAAAGAATCAAATAAATTAATATAGTACAAAATTGCAGAACAAAATTATGTTGGCCCTAGGTCTTCATGTTCATGCTTTGATTAGAGCTTAATGGTTATTTCTAGTCTTTTTCTTTCTTTTTGGTGCAGCTGGTGTGCCTAATGTGCTAAAAGTACAGTATGTCCAAAAATCTGCTGTATACTTAAAATGCATTTGGTTTCCATAGTAGATTTCATGCGTTTATCAACAACAGAACACTGATGAAACACTTGCTTGAAGATGGAAAGTTTGAAATCATCACTGAGAGATATGATTCAACATGTTTAATCACCAGATAAATCAATCTTAAATTTAATTAACTTAATAGAGACTCATTTTATCATGGTATGTTTGAATTGGTGACAGTTGTTTTTTAGACTATTTTGGTTCTGATATGTTGTTGCTTCTAAGGAACATAACAGCAGCAACCGGAAAAAACTTAACTTTGAAGTGTGATGTACTGTTTGGTTTCATCCTCAAGCTATCTTGTAACTATTCCACGAGAAAAAGTATATATTTTTAGATCGGGGGAATATGCAGACCAAAAATAAACTAGTTTTATAACAGTTCTCCCAACTTTCCATAGTCAAAATGTTCAAGACCCTGAAATGGCACCTCTTTATCTATTCCCTTGCTATACATTTTCAGTTTGTTATTCTGCAATTTATATGTCCAGTCGACTCTTGCCAAATGTGGATTTCTTCCTTAGCAAACATCTGTTAAAAGTTAAGTGTGTGCATTATAGCTTTCATATATGGAGAAATACATTTATTGTTATATACTGGTAGTATATTCTGTTATATACTGGTAGTATATTCTTTTCTATACTGCTATACTTTCTATCCCTCTTCAAGACATAATATGGTTAGCAGGTTGGATTTTTCAGTTCTCTGACTAGGCTGATGGGGTTTGAATGTGCTGGGATAATAGAGAGAGAGATAAATTATGTTCCTAAGATAGTTTCATTTTGCTGGGGGTTGGGGAATGGAGTGACAGGATTGGGTGTCTAAAGAAATAATAAGGCAAGGAATGGAATTTAGAGAAAAGACCACATATAATTCTATGACATACAGTAACCCTGGGAGATTCATACTGTTCTTGTTTAGGCCCCAAAATGTCCAGAAATCAGTAACTTGATTCCAGAACCAATTTTAAGATTTATGTATGTATTATTAATAAATCATTAGCATCTGGATGTAAATAATTTAACAAAAATTATTTATGACGCATTGTATAGTAGATGAATGCAAAGCCCTACTTTAATAGTCCCCAGACTGAATATGGCTATTTTAAAAGTATTCTTGGTCTTTCTCCTCTCCCAATCTCCCCCCTCCCCCCAATTCTTCTCAAAATGGCTTACTGTAGATGGAAAACTCTCTTGGCTGGATTTCCTCAGCAATTGGGAGTTAAATCTTCAATTTGATAGGACCCTTAGGTTAAGAAGCAAGGCCAGGATTTTTTTTTCTTTTTCTCTCAGTTATATCCTGGTTGACCTGTTCACTATTACTTACTTTGCTGTTTGGCAAAGCAAGGAACTAATAATGCAGACAGACACATAACAAGTTTTTGTACATTTTGTATTTCACAAAATGCTCAAACCACATTATGAACTGTATATACGGTATCTGTTTGTCTTGGTTTGTTAGGGCAATCAGCCAAAATTCATGTTTTGTGTTGCCAGCCACAATTTTGCCTAATTGGAACTTAGCTGACTGCTACTGTTATAAGAAACATTATATGGATCTGGTTCATTATCTAAAACAGAATGCTTTTGTTAATTGTTGATTTAGCTTTGTGTCAGGTTCTTGCTCATTTGATTTTTGTCTAAATCTTATTTCTTCTGCTCTGGCTGTAAGACCCAGAAACATATTACTGTATATATGGAGCTTATGAGCAAACACTTGTGTTTTTAAACTTTGTTCAATAAAAACAAAAGCTAAACAACATCAGAAATATTTAGCATATTGTTGAAGGAGCCTGTTTTAGAGATCAGCATTTGAAAAAAAAACTGGGCCAAATCCAGCCTCTGAGAACTAGAATAGTGTTGTTCGTGCTGTTGAGTTAATATCAGCCTCAGGTGGGGAATTCTAGTGATATCACAGAAAGTAATTCAGGACAGATCTATCAATACAACTCAGTTTGTCCTATCTCAAGGGTAGTGTTTCTCAACTTTGGAAATTTTAACGAGCATGAACTTCAACTTCTATGCTGGCTGGAGAATTTGGGGAGTTGAAGTCTACATCGTTTATAGTTGCCAAAGTTGAGAAATGCTACTCTAGTGGTACCACCAAAGTAAGCCAGGAAGATAGCTGAACCTAAGGTAGAATGAGTATTGGATGGCTCCCGTCTATATGCTACTGTACATCAAATTTTGCTTTCTTCTGGTTGACATTAGTGGCTCCAATTATAATTTTGCATTTCTCCTTGAGTTCTGTGGAGTTATGCTGCCCAAAGTCACCCTCATACAAGCTGGACATCCATATACATTTTCTAAATTTTCTTTAAAAAATGTGGTGCAGTTGGATTTATAATTCTGTGACAATCATCTTAATAGCTTTCTTCAATGTAATTTGGAGTTCCTGGTGTACTGAAGTACAATTTCCATGAGTGACCATTTTAGATTGAGATTATTAGAATTAATTGTGGTCCAACACATCTGGAAAGCAACAAATTAAGCAGGCTGCTTTAAAGGTGCAATGGACTAGTTTTTATCCAGCCAGTGAATCAGGCTCATATAAGAGTTCCCTCAAAACATAATGTTTGAATTTTGTGATTTGAAGTTAGAAATTTCTCAGGCTTACAATTTATTTTTTCCTCTCCCATGCTTTTTTGAACAGCTGTCTCAATATGGGCATTGTAATTTGATATATTTTACCCTGCATTATTAGCACGATTTTGTAATGGCTGTTTTGAAAAAAAAAATCTATGCTGTGAATTAATCTGGAGACCTTCACACTAGCAAGGTGCTTCACCATTTCAAAACCTTAGATATTTACTTTTATAATGACATCGTGTGTGGGAGTGTGTATTTTGTGGGATTCAGGTCCTAAAGTTATATAAAGCTAATAGGGTTTGGTGGTTGTTTTCTTAATCATTTTCAAGTATTTGTGCCCTAGTCTGTTCTTTGTAATATAAATTACTCTGCCAGAATAATAGGCATGAGCCCTCAGTCTGTTTTTGTAATTTGGTTGCTGTGGTAATATTCAGCCTTCCACAATCTTGGCATCTCCAGGGAGACCAAAATTGTTGCCGTCTTTACCAACTTGATATTGTCTGTGTTTGTAGAACATTTCCGAAAGCAATGCCTAATTATATAAATTTGCACTGAAATATATAGATAGTGCCCATGTTTAAGGTACAAAATAAAGTCAGTATCCTTTCTAGGAAAAAAAATGAGAATTTTCTAAAGGCATGGACATTTATGTTTTAACTACAATGTTGAACTTGCATTTACCTTTTGATTAAGTGCTGGTAAATGGATTTTTAAAAGAGAATTATGAGTTTCTGGGAGAAAACAGTTTCAAAATATAGATTGATGGATTGTGTGATTTGATGTTTCTTATATAAAAAACAGACTGGATATAGAAAATTAGAGAGTTATGAAAAATATTTCTAATCTTTTCTTTGGCACATACTGTAACTTTTCTACATGCAAAAGCCTATTTAAATGGTAGACAAACATGGGATTTTTCTATCCAAATTTTGAAATATTATAGTCCAAGGTACACTTTATCACAATTTTTGCTTAAAAGTGGCCCTGACTTTACATTATCTTGCCTTTATTGACTCATTACGTTAATTGTGTTATGCCCCATAGACTCCCAAATCTATCCTTGGCCTTTTCACTTTATCTGCTGATTGTGTCCTGTTTTATTTGGTATATCTTTAATTCTTTAACAAAGTTAAGAGGGAAGTTGAATAATAAATAAAATCTTGTTTACACAGGCCCTTGAAGGAAACATGCCACTATGTGGGGGTTAGTATGTCCTGTATTCCGAACATTGATAAGGCGAAACAAATCTCCAAAACAAAACAAACACATCTCCTGATTTACAAACAAGGAGAGATTTTATGATAATTGCCAGGACAGAAGATTTTTGTAGCCTTGAACAGGTCTCCTTCAGAGTTGGGCCACAGACTATCATTCACAGATGCAAAGATCTCTTTTCTGATGGTTCTTTTAATTAGCAAACCTCCTCTTACAATTTTCTAGGTTATGTCTGGATTTCCTCTCTAAGGACTCTCTAGCCCACGCTTTGCAGAAATGATAATATTCTCTTCTTCTGCCCTGAACAAGATCCATGTGGTTCTTGATTCTGTAGGAATTTATAATATCAAAGATTGCAAATTCAAGGAAACTATCTGAAAATCAGCTAGTACATATGGAACCAGGTTGCAAACTGAAAGGCCATTGCTTCCCTGGCACTTCTGTGCTGAGTGGACTTCACCTACCAGAATTCCATAGCCAGTAAGGTTGAGAAACATTTCTGTAGAGTCTGGGATGTTTTCAGAATGCTGCATTGCTTGTTCTTTTTCTCTCTTTTTCATCATATTGTGTTATTGATATTTGCATGACATGAGACAATGCCCACTTTTTAAGTCCTATTTTGCTGGGTCAAAGGGCAACTAAGGTGTTAGTGTCTTTACTATTGCTGTTCATTATAATTAGCAGATTGGGTCATTTCAAACAAGGATGTTCTTGCCAGCCCTGGTCCTTGAGGAGAACTATGCCCAGGATGTAAAAACTATGATTTGGAAGTTTCAGGTTTAATTTTTAACTCGGTCATGAGCTAAATGTGTTCTTAAATGTACCACTCACTTTCATGCCCCCCACCCAGCTCTGCCTGTAACTTAGAAAATTCCATGAGGGATGGTGCAATTTTATTTAGCAAGATGCCTTCAGGGACCTCTCCTTGAGAATAGCACATCCTTCACTTCCATCCTGTTGCTCTTCACATTCCCTTACTTGCATGTCTCATCTTGCCACTGTTGAGAGGAGGAGGAGGACTGGAGAGAGACACAAAGAAGGTATTTCTTCTTTCCCATTCTTCTATCCCTATCTTCTTGCCTGGAAAAGACATAAGCCTCAGTTCAGCACATACCAAATGATGCTAGTCTTGACATTTCATTCATTAGTTAAGTGCTGTTGACTTTGAGATTTGGCCTCACTCTTTCTATAGAAAATAAAAAAAATATTTCAAATCTGTGAGCAAGTCTATGTGCAAATTATTAGGTGGTCCCTGAAGTAATTAAACCCCTACAGCAGAAGTGCTAATTATTAATTTATTGCTCAATTGGATCAAGTGGTAGTTATGGTGTCTTGAGTTATTTGTTTATATCTTACAGGTTGTTTTGCATTTGAATCCAATTGCTTCAATGCATATTCATCAGAAACCATTGGTGTTCCTCCTGAACTCTCCTGTGCCTCTAACATGGAAAGTGAAAACAGAAAGACTTGCTTTGGGGATTCAGAGACTTTTCATTGTAAGTATTTGAAATATCCTGAACTTGTATAGTAATGTTTCATATGCGACTGATGGATATGGATAGAGGAAAAATAAATGTTAATTAGTTCTCACATTTCAGCAAAAATCTCTTAGGGGCTGTGGCGCTTATTTGAATTTTTTGTAACAAGGGTGGTGGTAGAGGGAGGTTGTAGGATTGCCCTTACTGTGTGATTATTGACTACGGTAGGTTTCCTCCTTTGATCAACTGCGGCACCTCTGACAGGTCACTAGCTTAAGAAGATGCAGTAGCCATAATGTCAAAGGTCAAGAGCACTATAAGAAATTAGCAAGAAACTTGCTTGCTGTGTGGTCTGTTAGCAAAACTCCTGTTGAGTTGAGCCCCTTGTGATCGGAAAAAAGTTTGAGCTGAGGTTTTGGTAAAGGCACAAACTTAAGTCCAGCATGAAACCATGGCATGTTTCTGAAGAACGGTCCAGCAGTCACCTACTATTTAATAAATTATACACATTGACCATTGGCCAGGATGTGCTGTTAGTAGAGCTGACCAGACGGGTTGTTTGGGTTGAATTTTTAGGCTATGATATCATGTCTGATGATGACTCCTTACAACTTCATTATTTAACATCCCAATTTCTGAAACAAACATTATTTAATGGATTATTCAAGAGTTATACAAGCTCCAAATAATCTCTGGAAAATGTCACATCTGGCACCTGGAGGGACATTCTCCATAATAATGAATATAACATTGTATGACAGTTTTACAAAAGTGTGTTGCCAGTAAGGAATCAATCTTTTTTGGTTTTTAAAAGAAATTTTTTTTTTTTAAACAGCAAAACTATTAAAGAAATCTTTAAAAACTATTATGTGTACTTACCCAAATATGATATGTTTCTATGCATTTTCTTTGATATATACTATGCTTTTTCCCCCTGTGCTTTTAAAATAAAATACATACTTTTGGTGCACAGTTGTTGAGCTGAGAAATAGTGGGAAACAGTCTTTGGTGGACTTACTGTAGTGAATGAATGTGCCAGTCCATAAAGTGTTCTGTTTTGTTGGACAACAGATTGCTTAAAAAGAAAGACCTAATTTTCATTGTTACTTTTCGGTGGAGAAAACTATATTGTGATGTCTCTTCCATCCAAATCTCAGAGAAAGTATTTTGGATAAGTTTAATTAACCTGAAAAACTGTGTGAGGAATAGACACAGCTCTACAGAATGTGACCTAAAATATAAGAGAGAAATCACATGGACTAATTCTCCTGAAGTCATACAATTTTGTATGAAGAAGTGGAATCATCCAATGAAATGTTTTTCCACATCAAAGACTCCTGAAGTATCCTTTTTTATATAACCTTGAGTGGAAAGGGCAATTCCACCTGCTATAGTCTTTCAATTTGGAATTTACTGATGTAATTCCAGCATAAATTTATGAATGGATGAAGAGTTTCACCCTCTCTCTCTATATATAGTTTTCTGTGCTTGCAGGAAGATTGAATTCACTGGCCATTAAAAAATTAAAATGGTGTCTCCTATTCATTGAAAAAGAAAGACTCTCAAATCATGACATATATTTACCATGATTTTAGTTTGACTTAGATTGCTTTCTGACCACATGATTTTCAGAGGTTCTTAATTGGTTGCCAACATTTATTTATTTATTAATACTTTTCCCTGATTGGCAAACGTTGACAGATCCTTGACTAAGCAGTAAAATTATAACAAATAAGTGAAGAGAGATTTATAACAAAGTGAAATGTGGGAGAGGAAAAGGAAAAAATAATACATTTGTAACCAAAAAGGTAAAATTGATTGAAACATACATTTTCCAATGCCTTCCTTCATAACAGAAAGAACTTATTTTCATGCCACCAATTTAGCCTCTCCCACCCCCATCACATCAATTTTACTGACCCCTGCGTGGAACATATTTTTCACTACATCACCCAACAAAATATGGGGTGGGGCTTTTACAGAGACAATAGCCCAAA
>JANHJO010011000.1:153400-165114 GCA_032468235.1 Pseudoxyrhopus heterurus
TCTGCCAACCTAGCAGTTCGAAAGCATGTAAAAATGCAAGTAGAAAAATAGGGAACACCTTTGGTGGGAAGGTAACAACGTTCCGTGCACCTTCGGTGTTTAGTCATGCCGGCAACATGACCACGGAGATGTCTTCGGACAGCGCTGGCTCTTCAGCTTTGAAATGGAGATGAGCACTGCCCCCTAGTGTCGGGAACGACTAGCACATTTGTGTGAGGGGAACCTTTACCTTTACCTTATTGTGTACTTGTGTGAAAATACTGTTTCCCTGAAAATAAGACCTGCCATGTTCTTACATGTATGCCTAATGTAAGCCCTACCCCCAAAATAAGCCCTACTTAAGAGCCTGTACAGCCAGCTGCCCGCCCATTTTGTCTGGTTGCTCGCAGTGCTGCAGCCACAAGGCAAGACAGGGTGGTGGTGGAGCTGCCCCATCTTCCCTGGAGCGACTTACCTAAGGGCACCTGCAGCCAGGCCATCCACGCCCCAACAGCTGCCTCATGGTGGCAGCACCAGCACCCGTGTGCAGCAGGAGCCCATGTGACTGCCGGCCCACTTCTGCTTGCTCATGGCCCCAATGGAGTAGGAGGCTGAGTGGTGTGTGTTGGTGCTGCGGCCATGAGGTGAAGCAGGTGTCGGGGTGGCCTGGCTGTGGGCTTCTGAGCTAAGTCAGTGCAGGGCATGTGGAGCAGGTCCACCCCCTGCCTCGTAGTGGCAGCACTGGTGCACCGTGCGGCTTCCTGCCCTGCCACGAGCAGGTAGAAAAAGTTTTTTCCATACATGGAAAAAAAGAATTAGATAACCCCTGAAAATAAGCCCTAGTACTTATTTTGGGGCCCAAAAGAAAATAAGATCCAGTCTTATTTTTGGGGAAACATGGGTATGTGGGCTGTCTTCATCTGGGGTATTTCAACATATAGTAAAGTGTTTAGCAGGCCTAACATGCAGTAGAAAGTCTGTCTGGCAGTTTGTACATACTGGTAATTTGCTTGGTGGTCAGATATACAATAAGGAACTACTGGGAATTATATTCAGTCCAAACCACTGGTTCTATTGGTTCTTCACGTCAGATATTTTACAGATAGTCCTTGACTTACAACACAATTGAGCCAAAAGTTTGGTTGCAAAGTGAGATATTTGTTAAGTGAGTTTTGCCCCATTTTACAATCTTTCTTGCCCCAGTTAAGTGAATCACTGCAGTTAAGTTAGTAACACGCTTGTTAAGTGAATCTGGTTTCCTGATTGACTTTGCTTGTCAGAAGGTTGCAAAAGGTGATCACATGACCCTAGGACACTGTAACCATCATAAATATGAGCCAATAGCCGAGCATCTGAATTTTGATCACGTAAGCATGGGGATGCAGCAGTGGTCATAAGTGTGAAAAATGGTCATAAGCTACTTTTTTAGTGCCCTTGTAACTTCAAATGGGCACTAAATGAACTGTTGTAAGTCGAGGACTACCTGTATTTATCAACTTTATATGGCCAATCATTTCACACAAGTTGACGCCAGCAGCATACAATAAAACCAACGATGAAAACATGTTATAAAAAGCACTTAGAACAATTAATTCAACATAATTAAGAATTGAACCCAGGACAAGAAGTGTAAAGAACATTATATATGTATGTACATCTATGTGTATGTTGATACACACACACACACACACACACACACACACACAAACACGCTAGCATTAAGCCATATTTAAGTAAAGAATCTGTGCAGAACTTACTTTTAATAGACGCTAAGATGACTAATAGATACTAGGGCTCTGACATGGTTTCACTAGGTGAAAAGGGTAAAGTATTTCATACTTCAGTTTTCCCTTCAAATCATGGTCACTGGGGAAGATTCCAACTGAAGGCCATCTCTCCAGGTGGGATATGTGGGTGGCCCTCTATGGACCAAATCATGAGACTATTGGGGGCAGAGAGAACAGCGGTGTTAAGACATGTGGTGGCTTACTTCAGGGTTAATCTTACTTAAAGGATTTCATTTTTCCCAAAGGATGAATATTTTTTAAAAACTAGCCCAAGTTCTAGGATTAAGATAATTTCTCATCGTAGTCAGAATGCCTTGTTTGGGAAGGAAAAACACCCTAAGCCAAGTCATTGTTCTGAGAAAGAGTGAACAAGGTCACTGCAGAAGACCAGAGAATATGTTGAAACAGACCCTTATATAGAGCTCCTTGTGTATAAAGTTCACAATAGTTGTGGATGGTTACATTTCTTAGCTTCATTACATGCTTGTTTATTAAAATGAAGGCCAAGTGGTGACAGGTGAAGTTTGTCACACTGATAGGCAGACACTTTCATAACTACAAGATTTGGCAGAGGAGTTGTTAGCTAGACAGTTGGCTGGGCAAGTAATCTTCAGACAAATAGTGTGCATAACTTTCTGATTTATTTTGAAAGACAACTTCGGGTCTTGTGGAACTAGACAACTTAGTCTTCCAGTTAGAAAGCATAATTCCCTTTGTCCATAAATTATTGTCACTTGTTTTCATGCAGCAGTTACGTGCTTACACATAAACACATATTGACGAGGTATATTGCAAATAATTAGCGGGGTATTAACTAATATATTAGTTAGGATATTTTCTTCTTCTCTGTCAGACAAACAATGGACAAGAGTTTATTTGCCACAAAGAGGAACTAAGTACTGGGAATAAGTGAGGAAAATAACTGCTGACACAGTCATTATAGTGATTAAATCCGGCTTCAGAATGAAAACTCAACAAAATTCAGGCAGGTTACACCCATCATTCAGAAAAGGAATTACTATTTTTAATAGCATTGCAAGAGTGCCAGTTTGGTATATTGGTTAATACTTGGAAGTTCTAGCCCTTCCTTAAGTACAAAGCCAGCTGGGTGACTTTGGACCAGTTCCTCTCTTTCAGGCCCAGGAAAAAAGGCAATGGCAAACCACTTCTTGCCAAGAAAATTGCAGAAATTTATCTAGGGCTCAAGTCTTTCTGAGTCACTCCCTTATCTCTCAATGAATCAACCTTCAGTGGTCGTTCTGGGGTGAAAACCCACAACTGAAGATGGAATGGTGAAACACTTCATCTATATTGCTCATAAAAATGCTCCTTTTGAGACCTGTGTAATTAACCAGTTCCCACCTTGCTCTCCATTCAGTTTGGCGCTTTGTGTATGTGAAAAGGTACTTGGCAATGTAGCCCAACCCTATGTCCCTTCGTGCCATTTGAGGCACGTCCAGTTGTTAGCCTCAAAAGTTACCTTCTCAAGCCAGATGTGCTTTCACATCCTGGAGTTTTCCAGAGCGTCCCTAACTCTTCTGGAAGACATCAGTTCTATTGAGGAAGCAGTTAATGTCTGATGAAAAGGAGTGAAACCAAGTGACGGCTGCCTTTTCTTTCCTTCTCTGGAAGAGTTTCTTGAATGCCATCCAAAGAAAATAACATGCTTGGCTCATTTAATGTAGCCTTAAGCCCTCATAGTAAAACTTTTGAGACCTGGCAGGCACAGCAGAGTCCTTCTTTGCTCTTGCCTCCATCACTTGATTCCAGACTTTATTTGTAAATTAGGCAGTCACATAAAGCTTAATTAGAATTAATTATTTTATTCAAAAGTTGGAAACTGCAGCGTAGCCATGTGTTGACTGGCCAGGCAGTGGCTTTCCCCCCATTTTGTTAGCCTTACAAGGGCAGTGTGGCTGTTTTATCTTGATGGGGTCAAATGAGAGCAACATGTACTTAACCTACACGGTGAAGTATGGTCTTTTGATGCATTTATGCTGTTGGCCTAACACTTTAGAAACCTTGCAAAATATAGAAGCTTTGAATAGATGATTGGCTCATTAACTAGTTTCCTCCAGACTGCTTGATGTTATTTTGTCTGAAGACCAGCAAGCTACCAGGGCTGAAGATTCAAATAACTTTCTAGGTGATAAAGGGTTCCCAGGCATTTAACTGGATACTGGTTGTTTTTCAACAGGAAGGGCTTTAAAACAGCTTTCCTGTTTAGGATAATGTTTTGCACTTTGGTTCTTTGCTTTATTTCTGGGGGTGAAGGGGGTGAGGTTCCTGGTTCCATCCAGAAATTAGCCCATGATTCAGCTCTCCATTCATGCAATTTCTTCTTAAGACATTGCCCAGAACAACAGAAATGAACAGAAATTACATGATAAATTTATATGCATTGTTTCCCCATTTCTTCAGTGGAAGAGGCCTTTTATATGGTGAGCTATGAAACGTGAAAAATAAGAATCAAAAGTGAAAATATTGCCTCAGACAATCAAACCCTCACACTTTTAAAAAAATAAAGCTGACTTTTATGGTTTATGTGGATGTATTTATGCATGCATGTGCATCCAGTGGCACGTTTTATATGTCTGGAAAATAAAACAAGGCACAAGGTAAGTCCAGGAGTTTGCTAGGGTGCAGTGCATACTAGCACAGCACGATGTGTGAATTGAGAGTAAATATTTTTGCTCCCTCACAAATATTCTAGTAACTTAAATTAATAATATTCCATATCCCGTGAAAAACTGCAGCACAAGTTACAAGCATATTTCATTAAATTGAGATTTGTTTTATGAATGCTGCACATTGCCAAACATTAGGAAGATGTGTTGAGACTATCAGGTGATGAATGGACAGAAAAAAGTTTAGTGAAATGTAGATTAATGACATTTGGGGCTCCTCTTTTATACAAATCTGGTTATTCTTTTATAAGCCCTCTACTAAAATTGATATATGAAACACTACACTGAATATAATTTCTTTTTTAAAATGAAATGATGTAATGTGGTCACATGACCATTAAAAAAAGCTCATTGAGATCTGCAGAGGTTTAGTTTGTATTTTTAAAATCTAATCTAGTAACGAGAGAATGGTTGTTATGTAGCTTGTTGATTTGCCAGACCTAAATTAACGTTTGTTTTAAAGGGAGTGTCTTTACTAGTCTGGATATGCTATATCTCTCCAGCAGAAACTCCTTTTTGTAAGATATGTGATAGTCCTTCAGGTTCAAAGAAGACACTCAATTGTGCAATTCATTTGTGGACTAGGAGGTGGCTATGCAGTCCCAGTTTGGAACCGCAGATCTAGCATAATGGAAGCACTGGACACCCATTGTTGTAATAGTTGTGGGTGTTATTCTATGAAACTACTCATTGTTTTTTTGTCAGTTTTTGGTGGCACCTGTCTTCCTAGCATAGGACTGGCCAGCAGGCTATGTCAGTTGCTGCAGCTTCTAATTCCTTCAGCTGAATGTCACAATAGTAGCGCCTCTTTCACAGTGCCTTTGTAGCACTTGTGTGATCAACCTCAAGGTATCTTCCCAGACTCAGTATGTGCTATAGACCATTTGGTGAGATATATGGCAGTCATTCATTCTGATGACATGTCACACCCATCTCATCTGGGTTTTGATAATCAGGAGTCAGTTCTGGCTGACTTTGTCAAATCCAAGACCTCCAGGTTGGAGACACGATCTTGCCAACAAATGCCAAGGATAGAGTGGAAAGTGTGTGTATGAAATTTTTCCAGTTGTTTGTTGTGCCTTTGGTACAGAGTCCAGGATTCACATCCATAAAGAAGGGAAAGGATAACCATAGTTTTGTGGACTTTAGTTTTGTGGAGATACATATGTTGTGTTGATTGAACCCTCATGTGAACACCTTGTGTTCATAAAATATGAATTAAATATGGCAAATAGTTTACATTGATTGGTAAATGTGCAATGGATATATTTTGTTTACAGTTTCTTTCCTTTTAATGGTTGACTTGTTAGTTTTTGAATATTCTGGACCTTTAACAAATAGAGCATTTTCACACATGTTAATGGACAATAGAAATTGGCAATCTTTTCTGGCCCAGTTACTATTGTGTGAACTTATGAAATTGCTTGGATACTAAAACCAAATAAGCTGTTGATCAGACTGGGGTCAGTTTTAGGGTTGATACAGAAACATGATTTGTATTTTCTTTTAGTTCTGTCTGTTATTCTTTTCTATTATTTGTGGCCTAATTATTGCCTTGTACATTGCATGGCCTTAAAACTAACCAATAAAATAATAATAATAATAATAATAATAATAATAATAATAATAATAATAATAATTATTATTATTATTATTATTATTATCTCTTATTCATTAACATGAAAGTCAACTTAACATTTAAAAATGTATCACAAATATTGTTGACTGGCACTGGTGGTTGATACAGGTTGATACCAGCATCCTAGATATCAACCAAGTATCTTCTTAAAATATACGATGTTCCAAGTAGCACAGTTTTTTGCAGTTCCGCCAGTGTTATTGCAGGAAGCTGTAATTTCTTGATGTATTTTGTAAAATTCTTGGACATTATTATCATTATCATTATTATTCCAACAAAAATGGATAGAATGCCACAGGATTTCTTCTACTTTGATTATCTAGGACAGTGATTGTCAAAGTAAGGTCTCCTGATGGTCTCTGAGACCCTTTTATAAATTCTTGATTATTATTATGTACCCTGCCCAAAGTCACTATTTTAAGAGTATATCAGTATTAAGCTTCCTGTTAGTCATCCAAAAGTATCTTCATATCTATTTGCAACATGTTGTTGTTTGAAACAAAGCTCTATTGAGTGTTGGTGATGTTCAAAATCGCCATGATAAGTCATTGGTCACAGTGTTTTAGAAAGAAGTGTCTTATAGAAATAATCACATTACTCTATTTCACTTGGTGGCTGTGAGCATTTCTCAAACAGATCCTTTCCTTTTTTCCCACCAGAATAAGTTTCCTATGAGGCAATCTTCTATGAGATCTGACAACATGAAAGACAAGTTATCAATTTTCCAATTTTCATCCCTCCGAGATAGGGTTTAATTTGATTAAGAACACATGTGCTGCTGACATCTGTTTTAAAATAATGTGCATGACTTGCACTATTCTTTAATATCCATAACTATTAAATGCAATGCTAATGAGGATTTTCATGTTGATTTTTTAGCTCCCATACATATGTTCATGAAAATAATTGTCAAGGGTTAGGCAGTTTTCCAGAGTGTATTCGTTTCTAGTACTTTGGGATCGTTTCACTTCCTGGTTTCGCTAAGCGGTTAGCCTACCAGTTCATACCATCTAAGATTTATCTAAATGACACTGGTTAACAGTGGTAGTGATCCAAAAGATCAAATTCCATTAACCTTGAGCGCATGCCATAAAGCATTTCTCTGATCTGTTTCTCCCACTTAAAGAGCTTTGAGATTGGTTTGATGTTACATGAACTGCTCCATTAAATGTTTTCTACTATCATTGACTGACTTCAAAGAGCAGCTTTAAGAGTAAGAAGGTTCTTTCTTGCAGGATCAGTACAGTCCTGTTGTGCCTCAGGATTTTATTTCATTGCATCAGTTAGCTTGCCAGTTTCAGTTGCAGCATGAAAGCTGTTTTTGTATCGAATTGGCCTTGAAAACACCAATTTTCATTGCACAATGCCTGCTTTGCTGTCTCCGAAAGTTTCCCCCCCCATCAATGGACTGATGGTCCTCTAATTCAGCGTAAGGCAGCTTCCTGTGTTGGTTGACTTCATATCCTCTGATGCTGTTTCTGAGAGTCGGACTTGAATGTTTCAGTTGCTTTAGAATGTCTTGTGAACTTGGAGGTCAGAAATGACAATGAAGCAGTAGAACGAAACCTTGAACGAACTATAGAAATGTGGCCAATTTAATTAAAGAAAAGCATACATCCAGTTTTGTTTCTACTCAGTAACTACTTCTAGGATTTGTGCTCAAGAAAGAAAAACATAACATGGGATTTCTGATTAGAAATGTTTGTTGTTATAGAAATGGCTAATATACATTAAGCATGTGAAAGTAAAAAAATTTGAGGCTATATTTTATTTTATCCTACTGTGCTGAAAAAAGTTGGAACTTAATGCTTTTTTCCCTTCTTTTTTCTCCTCATCCCACACTTTTCTTTCCCCTTCTTTTCCCTCCCCCACTTCTCTATTACCTTTGTTTTCATTTGTATTTTATATTATGATAACTTTAATTTTAATAAAAGTATATATTTAAAAAGAGAAAAGACAGGAATATAGAAAAATGGTGAATAATGATGTATCATTAATAAGCTCATATTTGTTCGTGCATTTCAATTATTACATGTATATCTGAGTGAATTTTATTCATTCACCATATGGAACAGGAAAAAAAACATGTTCTGTTTTCTTGTGTAATGAACGGGAGCCCAGTATTAAATCAGCATTCATCTTCATATGCAGTACAATATGGGGGTACAGTGTACAATAGAGTCTCCTATTAGCAAGGGTTCCCCTACTCTTTATTAAATTGCTTTGTGCAAATCAGGAAGGGCACTCAAATTGCTGTTTCCTCAACAGGCACGAGTGAGGAAGCTTGATAAAAATGAGCTATTGAATTTCCTCTGGTTTGGGAATTCAGCCTGAAGCAGATATCTTAGTGGTTCATCCTCTTCTTTACATTACCCTAGCTCAGCTTTTCTAAAGCTGGAATTACAGGACCCAAAATTCTCAGTCACTGTTTATTGGGAGTTCTGAGAGGTGCCCCACCACAATTGGGGAGTGACGGCTTAAAGAAGGTTGTCACAGGCTGTTTTTCTTTAAGATAAAGTTAAAGGTATTCCTCCAAAAGAATCAGCATTTTTGTTGTTATTTTCTCAATTATGTAATATCTGGGTTTTTTTTCCTATTTATTGGCATATAATACAAAAGATCTTGTTAAGAAACATCTAGCATTTGGGTCCATGTTTCAAATCTGTATGCATCTTTTCTGTGTTTTCTTTCTAGAAGGTAATACCTTCTCATCCACATTGAGTCTTTCGTTGATAGCTAATTGAGAAGAATTGAAATCCATGTTCTTGGTGCGATATTCTATTTAAAGGGACTTCAAGTTGTCCAAATGATTGCAATATAGTTTATTTAGGTAGTGGAGACAGTGTCACGGTTTTAATGTCATGGTTTTACGGTTGGTAAGTTTTTGAAGAGTCGATTTTTTGGTAGCAGGTGACGGTCGCATTAAATATGGCTTCTGATCTCCTCAGCTTTCAGCAGGCTCCATTGTGCAGTTTGAGAAGGAAGACTTCTCCTTGACAGCAAAGAGAGAAGAGAAACCCCTTCCTCAAGGAAATAAGCATCTGTTAGAGTGGGCTGAAAAGGAATATGGAGCAGTAACATCCTTCACCGAATTTAAAATATCCAGAAATGTTTACATAAAAGTGGGTGAAGGTAAGTCTGTTGAAGCTTGTACGATTGTTAATAAGAAATGGGGTTTAATTAATGTTTGTCTTCAATCTCACCTGAGGGACATTCCTTGGCTCTCCTGAGATAAGAAAATCACTCCAAATGTTGTTTCCTTTGTACCACTGTCGTTGCCACAGGGGGAAAGCAGTGTATTAAAAAGGGTCAATTTACAGAGAATGTTAACTGGGGACATTTGGCTTTCAAAGGGTTTCATTTGATATCCCCCACCCCCCCAGAAGTGGCAATTGAAAGATGAGAGGTTAAAGGAAGGAGGGCTGTGAAATAAAGCTTGCCAAATAAGGCTCGGCCACACTCTGACAAATTGGGGTGAGTGTGTCTCTAATCCTGGTGCTTGTCAAACTAGAGGTTTGGATGATTGGGTGCTGATCAGGAAGGTTTTCTGGTGGGAGTTGAATATTACATGTTAGTAATATTTTATTTTTATTGCACCTTTATTAGCTTTATAAATAACTCAAGGCAGCAAACATGCTCTTTCCTCCTCATATTTTCCCCACAACAATCACCTTGTGAGGTGGATTGGGCTGATAATCACCCAGCTGGTTTTTCATGCCTAAGGCAGGACTAGAATTCACCTTCTCCTAGTTATTAGCCTGGTGCCTGAACCACTAGTCATAAAACCTCTTAGTTACTGGTGTGCTACATGATGCACTGATTACATCTCAAAATAATTTGCTCTTTGGCAGTGCAGCAAAATACCTAAATATAAAACAATATTTTATTGTTCAGTGTGTTCCCTTGAAAGTAAGGACCCAATCCATATTGGCATGCCAACATAGATGGATGGATGCTCTAATTTTGTGCACCTAAACTGGAATCTAATAAATCCAATCCCCTGCCATTTATACTGCCAGTGTTTTTGAATAGATCTTTTGGCTATCTACATTGCAGGCATGGATACTAATTAGACTCAGGACATCAGACAGCAGCATAAAGGGTTTTGATTGCCATCTTTTGAGATTCCAGTTTATAGCAATTGAGATGGTCAACTTTTGTGTCAGATTTTTCTAGTCTTCCGTATCTGTATCTAGATTTTGAAAATGTGATATGAATGTTAGGCTTCTGTATTACTTCAAATTGCCATGCTATAATATAACATATTACAGATAATTGTATTTTCATTTATTTCTTCGAGCAACTGAGCTGCACATTTTATCTCTAATTTTTCTGATTTGCCATTTTGCTTTCTGTGTTACGATGCCCTTATTTCATAAAGCATTAATTAGTTAACAGGCTTTCAAAATCTACTTTGATGAATTTAAATGTTCCCATTTCAATGCTGAACTTCTTTTTCCCTGTTAGCATTTTGTTAGCACCTAGAGTGTAATCCCTTTGGTTTTCCATTATCCTAGAGTTAAATCTTTTTAAAATACCTTCCAGCTGCAGGGAATTTTACTCTTGATATATGACTTTTGGCAGCAATAATTTATTGAGGAAAGTTGATACATGATGAACATTTTTGATAAAAAGGCTTATCTTGTTAAGCCAAAAGAGCTAAAGTTTATATCAGTGTAGTAGGGTCATGTTGGATAGGAATATCAAGGTAACACCTAATTAATAACAAAGCATGATATTACCTTTCCCATTTTTAAGCAAAGGTGCTGTTCACACACACACACACACACACATCCAGGACACACATTCTCAGTTCAGACCAGAAAGTTGGCAACATCCAAAAGAGGTAAGAGTTATGTATCAATTGTTTTTTTCTTTCTTTTCCTGGAATCAGCCCTTTTCTTAGCAATTGTTCCAGGCAACCACATATCCCAAACTGATGTTTTGCTGCTATGGTTCATTTGCTGGCAATGTTTATGTGAGTGCATAGTGAAGTAGAGGACTGGTGAACATTGTTGGCATTAATTTTTTTTCTAAAGGAGAATTAAAATGTTCAAAAGCTGAAGGCCAACAAACTGAACAGTAATTTTCACCCTTTTATGTAATGGAAGAATAATCGCTGCGTGTAAGAAATTGCAAAAAAAATTGTAAAAAACTATCAGAAATTAATAGATCGTCCACATTAGTTTTATCTGTTGAAGAATTGTTTTGCCATGAATTTAGCATTGCTATAAAGTTGCTGTAGAGATCTTTACTTCTTGCCTGGGGACAACTGTTGCCCAAGGACTACTTTATCCATGCACAACAGGGCTAGACATGTAGCACAAAAAACAACATTTGCACTACTGCTATAATATCTACTGGTTCATAGTAATAGTAGTAAATAAATCTAAATTTATTAATAAAATAGTGACAAACAGGTTAATAAGTAAGGTGCACATACACACCCTGAGAACCTTGTATAGACCGTCTTATGTTCCATGATGAGAAAAAAAATCTTGTAAAATTATAGGATGCAGTCTTATTCTGTTATGTTTATCTGTTATTAACATCTACCCAGAGAAAAAGGAAGGAAAGAGGGGAAGGAAGAAGAAAGGAGAATGAAGAGTGAAGGAAAAAGAA
>JANHJO010011000.1:185400-197491 GCA_032468235.1 Pseudoxyrhopus heterurus
TTGGTGGGCGTGGCTATGTGATCAGCCAATTAGAGATGGTATTTGCTGGTTCTCTGATCCAATCAAAATTATCGCTACCAGTTCTCCCGAACCTGTCAGAACTGACTGAATACCACCTCTGATGATTATGATGATGCACATCTGCTGTGATAATATAAATATTTTCAGTGCGTTCCTGATCTTACAAGCTACCTGTTCTCTCCATCTTGCAGTGTGTCCTTCCAGATGAAGCCTGTACCTTTCTTAATGTTGATATGATCTTTGCAATGATGCAGAATAAGAAAACCTTCACCAAACCCCTTGCTGTGATAATTAAAGGGAAACCAGAAGGTACTGAACATATTTTCAATCTCTGTATAAAGATTTGCTTCCAGCCACATACAATTTTGCATTCTGGTGATATTTTTATTATTCCTGATTTATAAGACACCATTATTTTTAAACACTAATATTTGTGTGCACTAATATTTTCCTTAAATCTTCTTTCAAATGTAATTTGGCCAACGATTCATAAAGGAATGCATTTTGATTCTGTGTAACGATATGGAATCCATAAATATTAAGTAATGTTGCACAATTGATTCCAGCTGTTCATTATGCTATAGGTATTGGGAAAGCTGTATAATTTTTTTCTTTGGGGCTGTAAATGGGTACTTAATTAAACATTGTAACAGAACTTCAAATATATTTAAAATATTCCGTAGCATAGTAGGTTTCTACTACGACCACAAAGAAAATGGCTGTATATATTTAGAAATGATCGCCTGAAGGAAATCATTTTTTCCTCCTTGTATCTGTATGACTATTAAGCTATATTTTCAGGAGGAGGAAATATATACAGTAATTAACATACTTCTAATTACCCTCCAAGTGATCTATCCTCTGTTATCCTTATTTATATATTAAAGCTTCCCTACTTTTCATCTGCTTGAATAAAACTTTTCCACTGTATGCAATTTGCTATTTGTGCTTCACATCACAGCCTACAATCCACATTTCTACTTTATATATTGACTTATTTTTCCCACATAATTACTTTTCTTAAAAATAGCTGTTCTCATAATATTTAGAATTTCGTTTTCTAAGGTATGCAAGGCTTCCAACCAATTAAATTAACCAAATTCAGTTAACTGGTTAATTGGACCCATCCGATATTAACATACGAATAGTTTCATATGTTCAAAGAAAATTTGCAGTTCTTTTGATAACCCAAAATTATTTGCACAGGTAGAACTAAGAAGAGGATTGCCCTACAAAAAAACCCTTGTCTCCCTCAATATATTCGTTAGTTCTATATACCCTCCCCTTTTTTCTCTAACCATATGAGAAAAGAAACAAACATATGTGATGAATTAATTTATTTTTTATTTGAAGCTGCCAGAAATCTGAAATGCTGGATACATATATATATATATCTTTTTTGCCTCTTCATAATTGAGTGCAATGAACATTCCTAATAAATGATGGGGTATATAAAGGTTCTTTTCATTGTGTAGTTGGAAGCACATTGATAAGCCAAAACATAATCCACATCCAAAATTCTGATTTCTGTCCCAGTTTATTCAGGCATTACTGCTAGCTAGTGAATATACAGTCCCTATACACACATACACACACACAAACAAACACACAGACACACAAACACACAAAACAGAACAGCTGCCAGCTTGAAAAGAGCTATTTAAGCCAACATTTCCTTATTCATCCTAAATTGGAATTGGTTGTTGTTTTGTTTAAATAAACCCTTGTTTAAATAAAACCCCTTTCTCTCCTTCCACCCCGCCCTCCACTTCATGAGTGGAAAAATGGTAGAAAGTTACAGAATATAATCTCCCCATAGTGTATGTAGTAAATATGTTTTTATGAATATTATATTTTATGAATATAAAATATAGTTAAAAAGGTATAGGTGATTAAATATGGCAAGTGCCACAGCCAATCCTTACCAATTGAAGTTGGACCATTGTTTTCAAAATCAGGGTTGATTAATATGGATGGCAAAAACCCAGGAGTCCAGCTAACAATGCATGTGTGCATGAAAATAATCTTTCTTTGGGCTCCTCTAACAACTACAGCAAACATGAGCATTTATACTTATTTTGAAAACCTCAGCCTTGCACACTCCCATTTGGTGTTGACATGACACGTTAATTAGAAGGTTTCAGTGCTTTCACATGGAGATCAAAATCTTTCACTTCTATGCAAAGGCTGTTTGAAATTCTGGAATGCTTTCTAAGGGATTTTTTTTTAAAGATGAAGATCAGAAATCCCTTAACCTCAGTCACATAGAGAGCACTTCTTGGCATTTAAGCAGTTGATGGTATACCATGGTGCACTGCTTGGGGTGTGAGAAGGACAACTGTTTCTGCTTAGCTATTTGAGACTGGAAAGGGGTTTTTGCAAATCTTTATTCTTGACACAAATGAATCCACTGAGGACAACCCTGAAAGATATGGTCTCCGCACACAATGCAATTAAAATGCTTGCTTTTTATGTGTTTTTCTGGCCATATCCATAATCTCTCATGAATTTCAAATGCCTGATTGGATCAGCAAGAACACATGTCATTTGGGTTCAATTCTCTAAGGAATCTAGGACCTCAGTAGTTTATAAATTGAACCAAATATTTTATAGATCTTTTTTAGACGTTTCTTGTTTTAGAAGAGAAAAGAGTTTGGTAATAAACATAGTGAACTAAGGGCTGATAAGATTTATTGTGCGATGCATACTGGAATGTGTCTTAGAATTTTTCAGACATTCAGCTTAATGGGCACCATACACACAGTGTATCTTTGCTGCCATTACCCTCTTGGTTATGAATCAAGCCCTTGAGGTTAATTGTCATTATGAACTAAGAGCAAATTTGTAAGGCTTAGAAATACTAACAACTAAATAAGAGTTGCATCTCCAAGACATTAGTTATCACAGATTTTGATGCAAAACAGACCATTTATTGTGTGCATTGTTACAAACCATATTATTGGATCCATTCCTGTTAGGTCTGCATTAGAAGCCAAATAAAGAAACTTGGAGGCACCATAGATACAGAATCTGAACAGAACATTCAGTTACACAAAACTTGCTTTTTTCTCCTACACGTGATTCCCATTAATGGTGATCGAGGATAATATAGTTGCATGTTTAAGAGAAAACAAATTCTTCCAATTTTTTTTTTTTATGTTACAAGGTTGGGCTATATAGGGGACTCCATGGCTATAGTGAATTCAATCCTAGTGAAATTAGAAACATATTTAGAAACATTTGACTTGTGGACTACTGTATGGTTTTCTTTTATTAGTTAGTTTGCATTTTCTGTTACTCTGGCATCACTCATTTGCTTTCCAAGGTTGAGGAGAGCAGCATGGGATATGGAAGATTGTACAACAAGCGAATATATATTAATATATGGATATTAATCATGATTTTGATAAACTGGTGACAGTTACAACCTAGGTAGATGTCACCCTGTCTTCTGCAATCAGAGTGAAAATCTGTGGGCTTCATCTCTCAGCAGTGACGGGGGGGATTTTGAGTTTTGAAATCCTCATTTCTGAAAGGTCTCTCCACTGGGAGAAACTGTTTTATGCAAACTATTTTGAGAGCAAAATTAGTTTGCCTCTATATTCTTTCAATGCCTTGGATTTACATGGCTCCAACTTACTCTTACTTCTTTCGTCTTTGGCGATAACCACATCTGTTTTACCATAAATGCCCCAAGGGTGAAATCGAATTCTTTACAGAAAAAGCCAATACTTGTGATTTGGCAATAATTGGGCAGCACCTGGTAACTTTTGTTGCTTGCGTTTTTCAAGATTATTTCATTAAAGACACTTAATGAGATAGAAAGGATTTCCTTTCCTCCTCTTCATGTTCTCACTCAGGTTTGATCCGTTTAACTGGATATCTTACTAATTTACGGATTCTACTTAAGAATTTCTGGTGGGTATAAAAATTTTCTTTCTTTCCTTTTTTTTTGGCAGATAAATCCTCTCACTTCAATCCTTCTGAAGAATCAGCGTGTAAGTATATATAATCCGCCTTGTTTTTAGAGAACTACATCTAGAAAAATGAATAGAATAGGACAGAAGAGAATCACAGGATTGGAAGGTCCCAGAGGTCTTCTAGTCCAACCACCTATCCAAGGCAGGAATCCTTATACCATCCTGGACAAATGATTGTCCAATCTTTTCTTGAAAACCTCCAGTGATGGAGCTCCCACAACTCCATGAGGCAAGCTGTTCCACTAATTAATTGTTCTCTCTGTCAGGAAATTCCTCCTTAGTTCCAGGTTGGATCTCTGATGAGTATCCACTCATTGCTTCTTGTCCTACTTTTAGGTGCTTTGGAGAATAAGTTCACCTTCTCTTCTCTGTGAGAGCCCCTCCACTACCGGAGATAGCTATTATGTCACCTTTAAGCCCTCTCTTCATTAGGTAGCCATACCTATTTCCCTTAGTCCCTTAGCCATTCATCATACGATTTAGTCTCTCTTTGTTGCTCTTCTCTTCACTTTATTGCCCTTCTCTTCACTCTTTCATTCTCAGCTGAACGAGAATGGTTGTAAACCTTTTGAATGTATGAGTTATGTAGAAAAGCAGGGTTTTTTTTTAAGAAGAAAACCCCACGTGGGGAACTGCCAAAGAGGCTCTAGGCCCTCAGGTTCAAATTCCCATTTTACCTTGGAATGCATCTGAGTCTCAAGATATTTGCTCTGGAAAAGGGGCTTAAGCCAAGAATTCTCCATCTTGGACTGTAGAAGTAAATATACATAATATTACCCGTAAAGTAAACTAAATAATATCTAAATCAGGGGTGTCAAACTTGATTTCATTGAGGGCCGCATCATGGCCGTGTTTGACGCGGTGGGCCAGAGTGGGCATGGTCAGGGTGGATGTGGCCACCTCGATGTCACTCATGTTGGGAGTGCCTGTGGTGGCCCAAGCAATCTGCCAGTGAAAACGGGCTCTCGAGCTCCGTTTCCATCTGCAACGGCCTCCTGCAACCCTCTGCCAGCAAAAACGGAGCTCAGGAGGGCCCCTGTGGCCTTCCCGAGCTCCGTTTTCACTAGCACAGGCACCATGGGCTGGTCCTTCGCTGTTTCCAGAGCAGCCCCACGGGCCAGACCTAAGCACCCCGTGGGCTGATTCCGGCCCTCGGGCCTTGAGTTTGACACCCCTGATCTAAATTAACAAAACTATGGTGATTAGTGGAAGGGATTCACCAATGGCTAGATCCATGGTCTCCATCTTTGCTTGCTGCTTTGCTATTTATGCTGTTCCTTTAAAATCAAATAAGGCTTGCACAGGCCATGTAGAAATGAATTTGTACAACACCCTCATGAATTAATAACAAAACAAAGTACAGGTGGTCCTCGGCTTACAACCATTTACTTAATGACCATTTGAAGTTGCAACGGCACTGAAAAACGTGACTTATGATTGATCCTTGCACTTACGACTGTCACAGCTTCCTCACAGACACATGATCAAAATTTGGGCCTTGGCAACTGGCAAGCATATGGTTGCAGAATCCCGGGGGTGATATTATCATAATTTATGATCTTCCCAGCTGGTTTCTGACAAGCGAAGTCAATGGGGGGGGAGGAATCTGGGTGTGCTTAACAACTGCACAATTCACTTAACAACCTCACGATTCACTTAACCGTGATGATTTGCTTAACAACCATTTGCAAAAAAAAGTGCATAAACTCAGTTGCAACTTACTCAACAACAGCCTAGCTTAGCAATGGAAAGCCTGGTCCCAATTGTTGTTGCAAGTTGAGGACTACCTGTATGCATAATATTGTGGTGTTGGCATCACTGTGAACAGTTGGCTGAGGGAATCAAGCAGGGAGAGAGATGGCCTGCACTCCATCTTAGGATGGCCTTCCAGTGAAATTAGCGGCAAACGAAAGTGTCCCAATAAGCCGGAGACCCTAGAAATATGACGCTTAGAGCCAAACCTCAATAAAAATGAATGAGGCTCCACCCCATAGCTCTCCTTGTATAAAAGGAGTGAAAGTTGCGAATGGCTGGAAGTGACTGCCGCTGCTCAGCAGACGTTCAAAGCCATGCTTTCAGGAACCAGATGTAACACTCACACAGATTATCCTGCCTCTCCCAGTATGGGCTCCATGTTACAGCCTGGAACCGATTTCCGTAATTAAAACTGCTGCCAAAACGTGAAAAACAATTGTTTCTATTTATGTATTTGCTGACTTTCAAGCTGGCACTCCTGCTTGGTTGACAGCCTTTCCGCTCCCCGCATAATATGCTGCTGAAGACGTTGGGGAGACGGAACGGAATTGGCAGAGGCCTGATTTCATTATTTGAATGAGTTTATCCTGCCTTACCTCAAAGGCACAAGCATGAGGGGTACATGGATTCAAAACTGAGGAGGCTAAAATTAGAGAAGTTATTTTTGGTCTTTCCAACTTAAAAACAAGCAAAAATCAGCAGGAAACCTACCAGGCCGAAGCTGCTCATGGGAGAGCTACATTTTAAAATTGCATCCTGCTTCTCTGCTTTGTTCCTGTGAAATAATGGGCTACGCTAACTGAAGATATATTATTAGTGTAGTTTATTTGGACTTCCCTTTGGGTTGACGTTGTGATCCCAAATCTGCACACCTGCTTTTTTCAACCCAGTTTTCTCCTGTTGTGTTGCCTGAATCAGCATGAAGCTTGAACATCCACAGGGAGTCCTCGACTTACAGCCACAATTGAGCCCAAAATTTCTGTTGATAAACAAGACAGATGTTAAGTGATTTTTTTACCCCATTTTACAACCTTTCGTGGCACAGCTGTTAAGTGAATCACTGCAGTTGTAAAGTTGGTAACATGGTTGTTAAGTGGATCTGACTTCCCCATTGACTTAGCTTGTCAGAGGGTCTCAAAAGGTAACCGTCATAAATGTGAGTCAATTGGCAAGTGTCCAAATTTTGATCACGTGACCATGGGGATGCTGCAACGGTCGTAAGTGTGAAAAACGATCATAATTCCCTTTTTTCAATGCTGTCCTAACTTTAAACAGACACTAAATGAATGGTTGTAATTTGAGGACTACCTTTACTGACATGGGCCAGAAATAGAGAGAGGGGCAGAACAAGCTACTTGAGGCAAAAAGAGCTTAAGGTAAATTTAAATTTGGTGAGCCCAAAAGATGTCAAGTCCTGATTACAAAATGCAATTTAGGGGAGGAAAAATGCCATCACTTTTTGGTTTTCTGAATGCAAGTAAAATGTCTTTGATTCTGCATTGCAAATGTGTTGATTTCTCTCTCTCTCTCTCTCTAATCTCTGAATTTCACAGCTGCTGTGTATGGCCTGGACACGTTGACAGTTGTGGGAATTGCCTTTGCAGCTTTTGTGATAGGTGCCCTGCTGACAGGAGCTTTATGGTTCATCTACTCCCGCACAGGTGAGTCGGATGTTTTTTTCCCAAATTGCACCATGTATCTGTAAAACTGACCATTTCCACTGGCCATTGATTTGCTTTTGAAAAATAAAAGCCCCTTAAGAATCACTATAGATGCCTATCCCGATCAATAGTTTGTCATTAAAAGGATTTCTTTTTAAACCATAAGCATTTCAAGTGTGGAGAATATTTATATAACCACATTAAATGACCATAGCACTGTTTTTTTCAAACTTGGCAATTTTAAGGTATATGAATTCCAGCAAATACATTGAAAGGATAGAGAAAAACGTAGCTATCATAAGTAGGGGTGGAATTTTGTACCTTGCATCTGAATGAAAATGAAAATCCATTTAAATATGTTAATTGGCATTCATATCAACTTGTCTTAGTAGAGATTGAGGCAACCATTCTGTAGCCAAATATGGTTCACTGAATTTCCTGAGACTTTCTTTCAAAGAATCATAGGTAGCTTCTTCGTTGCATTGCAAGGAATATAATGATAGATCTTTGATGTGGTTGTGTATAAGTTGGTAGAGAAAACCCAAGTAAGTAAACAAACATTACAGATCCACTAAGAAAAAGTACATGTTCAGAAGATGATTGTGGCTTTTTTGAAAACAAAGGCAAGATTAGATACAATTAGCCCAGGGGTTACTATACTAAGATTTTATCTGTTATTACATATGGAAGTACAAAATCTCAGCTTTGACACATAAAATTGAATACGAACCAATACAAAGAATTGTATGCAGATGAACTCTGGAAAAGAATGGAAATGTGTGGACAAGTTTTTTAGAAGTCGAAATTTCTTTCACAGACCCTTCAGATCACCATAAAGGAAAGTTGATTTATGACTGAAAACTGAGACATACCATCAATGACTATATTGATCCTAACCTTTCTGCAATTCATTGGATAAAAAGAGAGCACTTCCCTATGTTTCTCTCATTGGGATTTTAATTTGATGTGTGTAATTAGCCCTTCTCGTCTAATCATTTTCCAGTGCAGTTTTTGTGCTGTCCCACAATGTCCACATTAGGGCTCTGCAGAGATCTGCTTCAAAGAGTAAAATATGACTTTTTTTTAAAAAAAATGGTCTCTTCCTGGACTCTTGTGGCTATCTTTTGCAGCTGAAATGAGATCTTAGGAAGAGATACTTTGCTTTAAGGCATTTACCACAGATGCAACATGCATCCCCAAACATGCTCCAAATTACATTTTGTCCTTTGTATCTAGACTGCTGCATTACCTTAATCCACTTAATTTGTTGGGTAGAAATTGGGGATATTGTATTTGGTGGGTGGGGGAGAAATTGCTGGTCCTCTGTGGAAGAAATTATTAGCAAGGAAAGTCTATATTTCCTAAAATCATAAAGTAGAAGAGCTTTGGTACAACAGAAGAAGCATTTCAGTTAAGAAATTTGTTCTGCTGTGCTTCCATTACAATAATAGAAGGTCCATTTAAAACCGAACATCTGCCATAGATTAACAAGAGTGTGGAAGAACACACCACCTTACTTTCCTGTTTAAATGCCTCATTTATTTCTAAAGTATACGATTTGGCCTTGATACATCTGAATCCTGTTTCCTATCATTTATGAATCAGAGTTAGTTTGGAAAAGGCAGTGTTCAGTTTTGAGCAAACAGATCTTCTCCTACTTAATTCTACCTTATACAAGTGATGACTAAGCCAGAAAATTGCAAGTTAAAAGTCTGTCTAAATCAGAAACTACAACTAGTGGCTTCCAAACAAACCAGGATATGGAAAACAATTTTAAACTATAATAGCATATTCTGTCTTACCTGAAGTTATTAAGCATGGTTTCCTGAATCAGACACGATGGAAAATTCTGATTAATTGTGGCTTGTTAACTCAGGATTTGTGTGTTTAAGTGAGAAGCAAATAGAAGGGAATGGGGCTGTGTGTGTATTTGAACTTTATATATCTGGTTTACTGAAGTAATATTTGATCATTTGAATGTGTTTATGGCCTATCCTGCTGCAACTTTATACTAGGAAGAGATTAGGCAATTTGGCATAATTCCCTAAGTCCTCTTTACCTGCTTGGTGAGGGGGAACAGCATATAAGCCTTGTTTAAGCAATTTATTCAACGGTGACTTAGTACACTGGCTGAACTTTTATTAGCTTTCCCGTTTCTAGTTTGAATACAAGTGACTCTTTCAGATGTCAAAGTTTTGCTCATGTCCAAGGACTTCTCAACAAATAGGTACAGAAAACATGTTCCTTTGCAGATCCCCTCTTCCCACCCCTTCCTTGTACGTGAGGAGTCTATCCAGCGAATGCAAAGGGCCAAGAACAGTCTTATTATTTATTAGTCTGAACTCAAAGCAAGCCATTTCAAAACGTATGTGTAACTTTCACCTCTGAAGATCTCTTGCTTTCAAATAACAAGATTATGCAACCTGCTCTTTCCCTCCCCTCCCGAAGCCCCCAAATAATTTAGTGGGAAACTTAGAAGACTCCCTTTAATAAGTTCTGACTGAAGAAAAGGGAGAATACAACCCATTATGTTTGGCGTATGCGAACTTAGTGTACTGAGGGTAGAAAAAGCAAACAGACTAGCTTGAAAGGGAGCCATATTGGCAGGCTTCTTCAGTGTGAATAATAAAGAACATGCTGTTGCACTCAGATACATATGACTATAAGCGGCTTAAAGATTGTTTATGGCCTAATAGCTGGGATAGAGACATTTAAAAAAACATCCACTTTCAATAGCATTCAGACAAATGGTGGTAAGAATCCTTTTCAGAAACACATCTACCTTTCCAACTGGCTTAAAGGGGTACATTCTGTCCTCAGAAATTTGCTGCAGGGTCCCTTAACTCCTAGGAATAGTTTGCTTGCCAAAATCCTCGTGGATAAGATTCATTGTTTGTCACAACTCATAAACTGACATTCAGGTAGTCCCTGATTTATGACCACAATTGAACCCAACATTTCCGCTGCTAAGTGAAACATTGGTTAAGTGAACTTTGCCCCATTTTGTAACCTTTCTTGCCACAGTTGTTGGGCGAATCACTGCAGTCGTTAAATGTGTAACATGGTTGTTAAGTGAATTAGGCTTCCCCATTGACTGCAAAAGCTGATCACGTGACCCTGGGACACTGCAACCATCCTAAATATGAGTCAGTGGCCAAGCCTCTGAATTTGGATCACATGACCATGGGGAGGCTGCAATGGTCATAAGTGTGAAAAACGGTTGCAAGTTACCTTTTTCAATGCCGTTGTAACTTTGAACAGTCACTAAATGAGCTGTTGTAAATGGAGGACTACCTGTATTTCATCAGCTTTGTTTATATTTCTGAAGATTCCCAAATTGCCAATGGCCAGCTGTACAATGGCATCAGGAAGGGATGAAATTTGGGCTGAAACTGCAGCACCTATTTATACTCAATTTTCCATGCAGTAGTGACTAACCAAAGTTATCTTTAGACTGTATTTTATTGGTATATACTGTATTTTAAGAGCGATAGGTGAGCAATTGGAAAATACAGGCTGTTCAACAGAAAAACCAAGGATTTATTTTCTACAAAAGGGGGAGATGCTGGACGAAAGATTGAAATTCCAGCAGAGATCTGTGCCACGGAGACAAGGGGGCATATAACCCCATAGTTGAAAGGGGAAAAAATGCATCTGTTGCAAGTTTTCTAGCAAGAGGAAATAGGGGAGGGGAAAAACACGAGACCGTATTTTTTTGGCCTCCAGATATTGACAGCTGTGCGTGCCGTTTTCCCCAAAGACGAAAAGGTATTCACGGACACAGAGTTGGAGCAAAATAGATACAGATTGCAGCTGATAAGCCAAGGCTGGTGCACAGCGCTGTGTAATAGAGTGGTTTGTAGCCTGGGTGACAACATCGTTGTAATAGGACCCAGCAGCAGGAGATGCGGCCAGCTCTACATTTTGCAGATCGTTTTTCTGGCAGAAAGATTGAGGGGCCCTATTAAGGGAATGAAAGCAGCGGACTTGAATCTATAGAAATCGTGCTTTTTCTCTCCTAAATGTTCTCAGGTTTTATTTTGATTTTCGCTGAGAAAGCTTTACAAAAAAAATCTCCAAAAAAAAAAAAAGAGGGGATTTCTCTCACCTAGAGATAGCTTTTACAATGTGAGGAAAGGCTTTGTGCGCCTAAAGTGATGGGATCAAAGAAAGAATACCTAAAGTAACCTCAAACGAGACGCTTGAACTAAACCCAGGACGCAGTCCAGAGTTTGTTTTGGTTACACTGAAAAAAAAAAGAAAGATCAACCTTGATTCTAGTTCCTGCTGCCAAAAAAACGTATGAGCCCCCAAATATTTCCCCAAATAATAAGTGACAGAGTTATTCATGCAGTTTCTCTTTAGACGGTGTAGGAAGGAAGAAACAAGGGGGGGGGGGGCAAAAGGTTGGACTTGGAGCCAGGACCTAAGGATTCGGATGCTTTCTAGATTGCACATCCCACTGAATACCTTTGAGGCAATCAATTACATTCATTATAGAGTCCCTGGGGAAATAAACATGGGGAAGTTTGGTCTATTAATGTTTAGCTGCTTGGAACAAGGACAAAAATACCTTGATAAATGATAGAGAATTGAAGACCCTTCTTCCCTTCCCTTCCCTTAACTTCCCTTTCCTTCAGTTCCCTTCCTTCCCGTCCCCTCCCTTTCCTTCCC
>JANHJO010011000.1:283502-295107 GCA_032468235.1 Pseudoxyrhopus heterurus
AAAGATGAAATGAAAATATATGCTTCTTAGTTTTCATTTTAATGACCATTAAGTATTGGTCATCTTTAACTATTAAGGGACTGAATCTTCATTCTTATTTCTTATCCATTTATTTATTAATTATTTAAGAATATTTATATAGCTGCCAATTCACTCTCAATGATCCTGGATGGCTTACAAGGATAAAAACCCAATATGAAAACAATAAAAAAGCAATAACCCCCTTCGCCTCCTTGTTTTCTTAACATTAACACTGGAAGCCCCATAGGTGTGTTTTCAAGAGACTACTTGGACGTTTATCTCTGTCCTCAGGGTCACCTGAACAGTGCAAATGGGTGTGGGTGTTGAACTTTTTTGGAACTGCTGAAAGGATTATGTTGTAAACAGAAGATGGGTGGTGTCGTATCTCCCCCCTCTGTTGAAAGGACTGTTGAATTTTAATGTAATGACCTCTTTGACCCCTCTTTTAAACAAATGATTCTCTCTCTCTAGAATGTGGACTTTTGAAGACTTTGCTGTCTATAAAGGAGTGGTATTTGTCTTTCAAATGCAGTTGAACTGCTGAATCTTGTCCTGATGGGGCTGTTCTCCTATGTTGTGCCATGAGTTTGTGAAGTGGTTATTTTGTTCCTCCCATGTACAGATCTGCATGTCTCATTGCATTGTACTGTGTATACCACATTGCTCAGTTTGTATCTGGATGTTCTAATCTTCAGGATGGACAAGCTTCTGCCTTAATGTATTCTTGTGTTTAAAGTGTGCACATATGTTGTGTTAGTTGAAAATCCTCCTGTACTCCTTCACAGGATTCCTTCATAGGAATTCCACCCACTCATTGGTATACGTATATGAATGATACTTGCGTCAAGATTAAAACATAGGAAGTGGAAGCTTTCACCAAACACATCAATTCTGTGGAGAGGTATGTTAAGTTCACACAGGAAGATGTTGAGAAAAATAGTTAGCTTTCCTGAACTGAGCAGTAACATTAAGGAAGACAGAACCTTCCACACCGAACTGTACAGGGGACCTCCACCCAGAGATCAGTATTACATTTTGATTCTTATCACCCACTGGAGTACAAAATGGAGTGATCAGAACCCTACACCACCAGGCTGAAGATTTGTCTATGAGCAAAGGGGGAACAGAAAAAGAACTGAAACAGATCAAGGAACCCCTCAGAACTTAGGCCTTCATCAAATCTAGAAAAAGATCCAGCAGGAGCAGCTCCATAACGAAGAAGAGAACAATAAACAAAGCAACATGCTTTACAGGAATATCTGAAAAGCTCAGGGGTATTTTCAACCAACACAACATCAGTGAGAATGAAGTCAGAACTGAAGAAGCTTCTTAGATGAGAAGCGAAATGTTTTCAAGGAAAAAAACCAAGAAAGTACAATTGCCTTTTGAAAAGCACCTTTGGGTCAATTCCTAACACTATGAAAATGTAAGAATCATTTGTGGAGTGTCAAAATACTAATCAAGATTCCAAAATAAGAAGGAAGCATAAATTATCAGGAAAATGATTTTAGACTAGCACTAAATATACATACCTTTCTTGTGGCTCTCATGTTTTTTAAATGAATTTTCAGCATTCAAGGGAGGTTGTTCATCTAGATAAATTGCCTCCATGACCAACTATTTGAAAGGAAACAAATAATAATATAGAATGAAGAATTCTCCAAGAAATGATCAAGGCTTCCTAGGAGTTAACAGAATCACATAAATCTGCTTTTTCCTGCTTCATCCAAATATGTCTGGAAAATGGGTGTGCATATGTAGGCCGTGGGACTTTTGTTGATGATGTTATTTTTATCTCACCTTTATTACTTTATAATAACTGCAGTGAACATACAGGTATGTAATACTCCTTCCTCTTATTTTCCCCACAACTCATGAGGTAAGTTGGGCTGAGAGTGACTGGCCCAAAGCCACCCAGTCATTTACTCCAAAGGCAAGACTAAAACTCAAGTCTCCTGGTTTCTACTCTGATGCCTTCACTAGACCAAACATGCTCTCTTTGTGTAATATAATTTGATCCTGGATACCTGGAAGTCCTAAGGCTGTTCAGCAGTGTGTGGCTTTATTTAAAACTGAACTGCACTAAACAGAAGAAAATTAATATACTGGACCATCTTTTAGTACATAATAAAATCAGAATGCTGCATAAAAAATAATTCTGGTAATGCAAAATTCCTGATCTGATTCTGAGAAACAAAATTAGCTTTTTCCGTCTAGATTAGTGTACTACACAGGCGATAGCTCCCATAATACCCAGCCAGACACACTGTATCTAGAACAAAGACATCTCGATTTTTGATGTTAAAAAGATTGAAATATTTTACAAAGGAAGAAAGAAGCCTTGTTTAAGGTGAGGCTATGTCCCAGCCAGAAAGCCCCAATTTACAGGCCCCTGATAATAATTTTCCAGCCGCGAGGAAAGGCTGTCATCGTTTTGAACTCCTTACTGGGCTGTTTCCCTCCTTGTTCTTCTCGCCCTCTAAAACACTCGCGACTCCTGGGTTTAGTGGCTCCAAAGTGGGCTGTCCAACAGTAACGACCCAGCCGATTTCCCCTGCAGGATCCCGCATCTCTCGTGGCGTGTTTTGTTTTCTTTCTTTCTTTACCGTGTACAACCACCAGCGTCGAAATGCGAGCCGCCCTTTCCGAGAACTTCCGATTCCCCCATTTGTACCTAGCGCCAAGCGGCGCGGTTGGCAGCAGAGAAGGGGGAAAGGAGGCCGGCCCGTGAGGACGAGACCGGGAGGAGAGGATACACGTGACAAGGGGCAGATGCTGGCTGGCTGAACTGGTGCTGTCACTCAGACGACGTCTTGGGAGAGGCGGGAAATTACTTCACACGCAGGATGGCGAAAGAGGAGAGGGGAAATAAAAGCCGTGTCCCTTTCCTTCCGCTGGGTTAAGGGCGGGAGAGAGAAGGAGAGTGGTGGTTTCTTTTTTTTTTGTCTCACTATTTTAACATCTGACCTGTCCCGGCAATGGCAGAAGAAATGTACTGAGGGAAAAGTGTGTGTGTGGAGTTAACAGGGTTTTTTTTTTATGCTAAAGAGTTGAGGCATTTAAAGCAACTTTCTTGGACTGGGTTGGGTTTAGTGGGCAGAGCGATGGGAAGTGGGAGGCTTGATGTTACTATTCTTAATTAGAATTCCTGGACGCTAAATAATCTACATTCAATTGAAAAGGTCTTGGTCATAAAAAAAAAAGGATGGGCCTAGAAGTAGCAGTAGCAATAGTACTTAGACTTATATACTGCTTCACAATGCTTTACTAAGCGGTTTACAGAGTCAGCATATTGCCCCCAACAAGTAGTTTGTTTATTTCTAGAATGAGTTCACATATAGGTTTGTTGGACATATATACTGCAATGGCTGTGTTCACCCTGTTTACACATCATGCTTGCCTGTTTCTAATCTTAATATACTACAATTAGTGGGGTATTTTCCAAACCTGGCAGCTTTTAAGATGTCTGGACTTCGATTCCCAGAATTCCCTGGCCAGAATGCTGACCAGGGAATTCTGGGACTTGAAGTCCATGCATCTTAAAAGTTGCCAAGTTTGGAAAACACTGGTTTTGTACAGAGTGCAAATCTGCTCCCTGGACCTGGGATATAAGATAGCAGATGTTACTTTGTTAAAACATAAATGCAATGTGTGACCCCTTCCCCATGAATTTTGGGTTAAGTGTTTCCTTGTCTGTGGCTGAAAACGAGGGAAAAAATGTTTGGAAATGGGGTACTGATTTCAAAAGTATACATAAAAGTCAGTGTCTTTTCTGAAAAGGCTTTAATCCTTTTTTTTAATCTCTTGGAAGTTTCTGGTTGGTTTGCTGCCAGACGTAGAATATTTGTTAAATTTATATTTAATGAATAAAACAACACTAGATAAAACACAGTTGTTTAAAAACAGTGCTATAACTTCACCTAAAGCAGGCTGCAATAAAAGAATGCCTTCCCACAGATAATCACAAATTGCCTGTAGTTACATACCCTTGCATTCAGTTGTTTTATCTTGTACAGCGTGGTCTCTAGTCTCTGATCTGAGAAGAAAAATTTACAGTGGGGAAGAAGCTTTATCTTGTAGCTATCTATATAAATAATTACTGTAGGATAGCCTGGGCTGTGCCCCTCAGTGGCTCGGAGCTTTGTTCTCTCTGAAAACATTTCTCACTAGAAAAAATAAAAAATAATGGATTTTTAAAGTGCAAATTAAACTAGAAGGCAAGGAGCAGCCTCTGGGTCAGAGATCGCCAACATTTGGGGTTGGTTAGACAGTCGTAATTTTGAGAATGTTTTCTGGGCGTTCTATTGTGTTAAGCTTTCCCATTGACTAAATGATTACCTTAAGACATATAATCATTAGTATCAGTTTGCCAAGTTCCTGAATCTCCCTATATATGTACATTTGTTAGATGGTTGGCATAGTTCCAAAAAAAGCCACTTAGCTTCTCATACTCCTTTAAAAATAAATAGATATGGCAGAAGTCTGTTTTGACAAAAAAAGGGGAGGTGTCTGCAGTGCATTGACCCCTTCATATAGGTTCAGATTATTCACTGACTCCTAAAAATTTATTATATGAAAATAATAAATTGTACTTGACTAATAATACTACAAGAAAAAATAACAATGGATGGCCCCACTGATACTTGGTGATTGATGTTGATTACTTTGGGGGACCCTGCTATAAGCTGTCCAAAGGAGCCACCAAGAATACCTGCCACTCACATACCTCCTTGGTGTCATACCTCCTCACACTTTACTTCCTAATGGGACGGGACCTTCAGCAGGCACTCCTGTTTATCCAGGTCAGGTAGACAGTAGATTTAGGATCTCTAAGACACCAAGACCAAAAACCATATATGAATTTATAACTATCACCCCGAATTATACTTGGAAACAACTCAGCAACCACTGTAGTTCACATGGAAGCAACGTTACGTGGCAATACTGTGGCTATCCAATAAGCACACAACCAGCTGCATTTTGCATCAGTTAAAGGTTATGGAGAGCCTTCAAGGGTAGCCCCATGTTGAGTGAATCCAAGTGCAAGGTAGCAAACAATCTTCAGAGAATCCTATTGTTAAATTTCAAGATGATGCACTAGCTAAAGGTCAGCAAAGGACTCCCTGATTGCAAGTCTAAACTTTTAGAGGGAGAACAATCCCATCAAGAGGCAAGGATAGTATTGTTATAGAATCAGTTGGCTTTTCAATCATTTACTGCGAGCTTTTTCCATTGCTTCTGAACTTGTTTCCATGCAAGTCCGTTGTATTCAGTCTGAGGCAGAAAGGTATACTTGGGTAGTATCAGCATACTGATTATACTGTACTCACTGATGGCAGAGAACCTCTTCCAGTGAAAGTTAAACAGGATACTGGAGAGATCTGAGCCCTAAGGTACTCCAGATTGGAGTGCCTGTATACTCAACATCTCCCCTTCCATAATCCCTGATTGGAACTATTGGCTCAGAAAGGAGTGGAATAATTTGAGAAAAGTGTTTCCCACTTTAAGATCTCATAAGCAGTTTATGAGGATCCTGTGGTCAACAGTATCAAAGGATGTTGAAAGTGACAGTGGGACAGAATGGTTATATTCCCACTACTCATGCATTGTCAGAAGTCATAAATGAAATGACCAACATGATTTCTTCCAAGTATTGCTTTTCCTCTGTTGTCTCACCATTTCCCCTACACTTTCTCCCCAAAGGGAGGTCATGTATTGATCAATAGTGATCCAATATTGATCATCCAAGGATAGGTCCCTTAAGAAATGGGCAAGCCAATGCCTCTTTCAAGTCAGGTGGAACATTCCTCTCCACAATGAGACACTATAGGTATAGGCAATCTGAAGAAGAAACAGCCTAGGACATTCTTATCTCTTGACAAAAATTAACCACAGAACACTGTAAAGTTTTGGGCTCCTTGTCCTGAAACATTACATTTTCATGTAATGTTTATTTATTTATTCAGATTTATTTTACAAATAGTATTACATATTCTGTTCCCATAGCAGAAAATGATACAGAAATGTATTTACCGGTACCTTTCATTATATTTACAGGCCAGGTCCATTGTCCCCAACGTTTCGGGAGCATGACTATTTCATAACTGATAGAAATATTTTATGTAGTGATTTGATGGACTCAAAGTAATAATCAAATGATTACATCACAAAGGACATTGTTTAACAGCAAAAAATGTGAAAGATTATTTTCTCAATACATTTTTTTTAATTGAGATGAAAATACAGGCAAAATTGCTTTTTTTTACAGCACAATTAAGTTATATTAAGAAACAAATGGTTGTTAACTGAACACTATCAGTTTAAAAAAGACATTTGCAATGTTAGTCTTTGTGGGATAATTTCATTGTCAATAGTTTTTATGATTTTAGAGGAACTAGGTTTTGCTCTGGGAAGATTTCACGTTTAGTAAGCAATTAAGAGTTCTATGCTTTTATTTTTAAAAGAAGGTAAATGTTTTCTGCTTTCTACAGTGCTTCTGTTTTGAGTGATATTGAAACAGAAGAATAAACTTCACTACAGTAGTCAATAAAATTTAGGTAGCACTAATGAGTCATCTTTGAAAAAAAATATTTTGGATCTTATATTAGAATGGCTTTCATGTTTATTCTTGGAATATAAGTATCATAATATTTTAATACGCTTTGAAAAATGTTTGTATTTTGCAAGTATTTCCATAAGTTAAAATTATTAAAATTATAGAATAATTTTCTATATTTACCTTTGTCCTATAGTTCTTTAAAAGTTGTCTGGTTTCCATACGCTTTAGTACTGAGGAAAAGGTTTACATACAGTATTATATGTTATATATTCCTAGTATTAATGCAAGTACTAGTAATACTATATATAACAGTATAATAGTTTTCTGCATAACTTTGGATTTGCCTAATTTAGGTATCAGGGAACTTTCCCATTCTAGATATCATTATAGACTTTCATTTTGCCTCACAGTTTGTTCTGAGGTAATAGCAGATCGCCAAGTGGAGTCAAGAATGAGATATGATTACAATTGGATGTGAAATGTGCAACACATATGGAATCATGGGAAATATTTTAATGTTTTAAAGATTCTGCTTATATATATAAAAAAAGAGAAAATTTTCAGAGCTAATAAAATTTTAAAAATGAGTTTTTAAAAATTTTGTAATCAATGGAATGTGTACCCTTTTTTATTTTTCTATAGATGTATTTATGTAGCTGTTCCATTTCATCCCCATAACAATTGTATTTTTCCACAAGACATTTTCAGGCCTTGATTAATATTGCCCTATCACTCACATATAGTGGTACTTAAAAATTAGTGAACCCTTTTGAATGTTCAATATTTCAGCATATATATGGCCTAAAATTTGATCTGTTCTTCTCATAAGCCTTAAACTAGTTAAAGATAACCTAAATAAACAAATGAGCCAAAACATTATACCTGTTCATTTATTCATTGAGGAAAAAATCCAAATGTATATTACGATATTTGTGTATGGTATGTATATATGAACCTCTAGGATTATTAGTTCACTTGAAGGAGAAATATATCATGGCTTAAACAAAGCAGATTTCTGAAAGCAAACAAACATGTAGATTTGGATCATTTTCCTCAGTAAATACATGAACCTGTATAATGTGTTGATTCATTTGTTTAATTGTGTTTTCTTTGTCAGATTTTAGGGCTTGTGTGAAGAAGAGATCATGGTTTAAGGCATATTTGTTCAGAAATATTAAACATTCAAAAGGGTTCACAAACTTAAACATCATTGTATGACTGGAGGGTGGTTTAAGACTAATATTTGTGATTATATAGCAAGAACTCATTCTTACTAACCAACACCTCACACAGTTCCTCCATCTTTCCAGAGAAAGCAACAGCCATGAATCAACTCTGCCTCTTTCCTTTTTCAATTTTCTATCTTCACCTAATCTATAAAGCTGATGTTTTTAAAAGGGCCCAAAACAGAGTACCTGAAGGACAAACTTTATCCAGTTCCTTCAATTCATATGGATTTTATTGCTTGTGCTGTTGTCTTGGGAGGGCAAGCATGTAGATGACAGCTATGAAATTACATAATGTAGGTAAGCATTAAAATGTCTTCCTAAAGGAAAGTTAAAGATATGTTTACTTCTTTAGTAAATCCATTAATTAAATTTAATGTTACTCTTAAAGCAGTGGCACCTTTTCTCAGATGAGAAAGGAAATCTAAACTGGACTTCTTTAACTATACAAGTGAACTGTCCCCTTGTGTGTTCCAAAGGACTTCTATATCTCTTTCAATGTATGTATAGCCCTACTAGAACCAAACTGTTCAGCAGACATCAGGATCTTCTGTACCTCAAATGATGATAAAGTAACCATGATGGAACTTAAAGGTGCTTGAGCTGGATGTCCTGACCCAAGTCCATAAATGCAATTTTTGCTTGATGTTGTGCTGTCATTTTGGTGTAATTAGGGTTTGCTGCAGATGTTGCTAATAGTAGAAGTCTGGAGACTGAAACTCTGTTGTTTGCCTTTCCTCTTTGTTCATTTATGGTGTGGTAGTGGTGTATGAAGTCTACAGCTTAACAGTTTTCTGGCCTAAGTGCTTCTGACAAATATTCCTGGCTACTGTTCATTAATATGTAGCCTGATTTATTTGCAGGAATCTGCCTCTTCACTGATTTGTTTGCCACATATTTTAAGAAGTGTGGAATTCAGCTACCATAATTGGAGTGATAGCCTTTCTATTTAGGATCACATCACTTCTGTTTTGTCCAGTAGTTGATTGCATTTTTAATCCAAATCCACTTTGACTGTATTATTATAGTATTATTACAGAAAAATCTTCTTAATTTTTGGATCCTTAAGATCCAGTTGAAAATGTTCATTTTGTCCTCCATCTTATGGCTATGAACATTTTGTTTATCACTACAGTAGCTGTATAGCCAATTTTCTATCCTTTTTCTTTGTTCAAATGCCCACAGTATCTATTCACTATCATCAGCATTTCCTTTATCACCTTTTGGACTACAGTATCTGATTCTTCTTTGACTTCTATAACTTTCTGGTTACAAAATTTGTCCCGCATTCCCACACTGATGCCGTTCTTTGGACATTTATTTCTCCTTTTCCTTTTCCATTTCCGTTTGTTGTTTTTAGTGGAGTCATCCCAAAGGCAAAGATTATGTCTGAAAGAGAACTTATTTACCTTTACATCATTAGTAAATGATTTCAGAAAATAAAATATCAATATTTTTTATTTTTAAAGCTAAGAATGCCACCAAACCAATGAATTGCAGATGGAAACAAAGTACAAAACATAAACTAAAGATGTACCTATTCAACTGAGAAGTAGCCAGTATATAACAGATTATTAAAATTCAAATTATCCTGTTGACTTGTATTGATGTATGCCAAATTAAAGAACTAATCTTTTGAGCAATTCAGTGGTCAGTAGAATTCATGACACGCATTTCCTCTGTGCGTATTATTGGACAAATGTGCTTAGCTATTAGAGCTGAAAATGTAGAAATCATAGTTCCATGATCACTTTGAGCGCCATCAAGTCACTGGTTTAGAGAAAAGAACAACATCTGGGCTTGTCAGAGCCGGTTAACTTTACAAGGTAGCTCCTTGTAGCAAGACTCCTGGTCAAATACAGACTTTCCACTACATTTAAACTGAACTTTGGAAGCATAAATACTTTTTTTTTTTTTTTAAAGCACAAACTACCTTAAACTTTGTCATTTAGATAACACATCAAATGAAACTATTTTTTAAGGCACAGAAAAGAATGCTGATATAGAAAAACAGCCCAGGTGCTTTTTCTATATGTGCTTTCATTCAAAAATGGCTTATAAGTATATTTTAATGTCCTTGTTGAGCCAGCTGGCTTTAAACACTTGCATTATTGCAGTTATTTATTCATTTGTTTATAACCGTGATAGCGAACCTATGGCACATGTGCCCAAAGTGTCACGCGGAGCCATGTCAGCTGGCATGCCAGCCGTCGCCCAGGCCAGCTTCACTATGCATGTGCGTGCTTCCCCTTCCCCCCATGCATGCGTGTGATCCCCCACCCCCACATGCCCGCGTGACCCCGTGGTTTCAAGGCCCAAAAAGAGCCGAAAAACAGCTGATCGGCATGGCAGCTGTAGGTTATGTACAGAGGTGGGCTGCTGCCAGTTCGGACTGGTTCACCCCTACTGGTAGTTCCGACCACTGTCTGCCCCCCCCCCATGCTATCCCATCCTATATATCTCACTCTCTGGCTCGCTCGTCCCGCCCACGCAGCCCAGCTCATTTCCACGCCTTGCCTGCTCTAATCACCGTGGCTGCCCAAGAAGGTGTGCTGGAAGCCGTGCAAATGAAATTGCTGTGTGTTTGAAGGCACGTGCAAGTGCGGAAGGCACGCATGCGCTCACATTTTCAGTTCTGCACTAGGTGAACCGGTTGATAAATTATGTGAAGCCCACCTCTGGTTATGTACAAAGTCGGACACAGTACAAAGCACAACATAATTTTAAAAAACCCTATGAATAAGGATAAGCAACAACAATTTAAGAATTATTTAATGTACATACTGTATTTTATATTGCTTTTAGTAAGAAGAAGATCAATTCTGAAGATTTTTCCAGCACCTGCTTTTATAAAAAGAATTTAAAGGGAAATGGATTATACATGGGGAGAAAGTAGTCAACTGGATGAGAAAACAGGTTGTGGTTCAACCCTGTCGGGACTAAGATTTAATGGATTTTGGGGTCTCCTGGATTCCATAATTGACATATTTCCATCTTTTGTTCTGAATGGGGTGACATTACCCTGTTGGTATATAATCTAGGGGTTCTCCTGGACTCACAGCTCAAAAAGCAGGTGGCAGCTGTAGTCAGTGGAGGGGCTTTGCACAATTGTATCTCGTGTGCCAGTTGCACCCATTCCTGCTCATGGTCACTCACACCTTAGTCACCTCCTGTTTGGACTCTGCAATGTTGCCTACAAAAACACCCCAAAACTTCAGGTGGTGCAGAATGCAGTGCTACAAATAGGTAGTTATGGGCCCAGTTCATTATGCCAATGCAAAACCACTGCTTTGTAAATTGCATTGGCTTCCAGTAGGTTTCTGGTTATAATTCAAGGTGATTTCAATAGGTTTCTGGTTATAATTCATTGATTATTATACATTTAAAGCTATATATGGCATAGAACCAGGCTACTTGTGGGACTGCTTTCTTCCAAGAACAACTGCCTGCCCAATATGTTCCCACAAGGAGGACATGATCCAGATTTTGTCTTTTAAATATTTGTACTATAGGAGACCTAGGCAGCATTTCGGTATGTGCCCATTCTCTGAAGTTATGTCACTCATATATAACATGATCCTACTCTGCTTTCCTTTAGGAAAGCTGTTAAGACTGGGGTTTCTGCCAAACCTTTGGGGTCAGTTGACAAGAGTCCCCTTTTCATTATAATGCCTGGTTGCCATTTTATAGTTAACTAACTGATTACCCGGCCTTGCTCGGGGTTTTTTTTCTTTAAAGGAAGTATACTTGTGCCAGCATGTCCTGTTGGTTGTTGATGTTGTGTGTGTGAGTTGGAAGG